>ML244285.1:0-55431 GCA_005239495.1 Nicotiana undulata
GAAATGGTAATTCCTTTTTCCCTCAACCAATTTTAACATGAACTATCCAAATTAGTTCTTTAACATCACATACTACAACCTAGTCCCACATGCATGGCCTATTTCTAACCCCCACCACATATTTTAACACTTAACCTCTTGCATGGAATTTTTGGAAGTAGGACTTACCCGGATGGAGGACAATCTATGATTATCTTTCTTGATTCTTGAAGACTTGAGCAAGATTTGGATGATTATGAAGTTAGGCCCCTTATTTCTCTCTCTATATGCTCTCATTTCTCTCTAAAACCAGTAGAAAATGACCCCAAATGAAGCCCTTAAACCTATTTATGAAAATGGGGTCGGGTTATGAAAATAGGAAAATAAAGCCTCCGTAACAAGGTCTGCGATCGTAGAATGGATCGCAGAACACACATGCGGGCCGCAGAGTGAATCGCAGAATCGCCGCCCAAAACTGGGCTACACTAGCCCAGTCTGCAACCAGATTTGCGATCGCAGATCCAAAATGCGGACCGCATTTTGATTCTGCGATCGCAGATTCGACACATGATCGCATTTTTCCAGCCTTCGGTAATTTGACCATAACTTTGCGTAGGAATGTCCAAATGACGAACGGTTTGAAGAGTTGGAAACTAGACTCGAAGGAAATTCATTTGATAGGCTATTCATCACATAATACCTTATACATAATTATATATTCTCCTTCAAGGTGAGTACTAGTGCAAGTACCTTTGGGATTTTAGCCTATTATGGAATTCTCCCATTTGGCCTAGCCTTAGGCTTCCCCTTGGACCTAACCTCACTTATTATATGAATCATACACTTATTAACCACATCCAATTCATTTACATCATATTTAAAGCACATAAAAATATTACAATTAATCTACCTGGCACCCCGAATCCTATATCGCTTGGCAAAATTTTCCGGGGCCTTACACAACCCCTAGTTGATGAATTGTTTTCCAACATAGGGTATACAACCCCTAGCTGATGATTTCTTTTCCAGAATAGGGTATACAACCCCTAGTTGATGATTTCTTTTCCAACATAAGGTATACACTCCCTAGTGGATGCCTACATAGGGTATACAACCCCTAGTTGATGACTTCTTTTCCAACATAGGGTATACAACCCCTAGTTGATGACTTCTTTTCCAGCATAGGGTATACAACCCCTAGCTGATGATTTCTTTTCCAACGTAGGGTATACACTCCCTAGTTGATGCTGACATAGGGTATACAACCCCTAGTTGATGATTTCTTTTTCAGCATAGGGTATACAACCCCTAGTTATGATTTCTTTTCCAACGTAGGGTATACACTCCCTAGTTGATGCCGACATAGGGTATAAAACCCCTAGTTGATGACTTCTTTTCCAACATAGGGTATACAACCCCTAGTTGATGATTTCTTTTCCAGCATAGGGTATACAACCCCTAACTGGTGATTTCTTTTCCAACATAGGGTATACAACCCCTAGCTGGTGATTTATTTTCCAACATAGGGTATACAACCCCTAGTTGATGATTTCTTTTCCAGCATAGGGTATACAACCCCTAGCTGATGATTTCTTTTCCAACGTAGGGTATACACTTCCTAGTTGATGCCGACATAGGGTATACAACCCTTAGTTGATGATTTCCTTTCCAACATAGGGTATACAATCCCTAGTTGATGATTTCTTTTCCAGCATAGGGTATACAACCCCTAGCTGACGATTTCTTTTCCAGTATAGGGTATACAATCCCTAATTGATGATCTTTTCCAACTTAGGATATATACTTCTTAGTTGATTCCAACATAAGGTATACACTCCTTAGTTGATGATTTTTCCGACATACGGTATACAATTCCTAGTTGATTTTATTTGTCAACATAGGGTCTCCAACCCCTAGTTGATCTTGCTTTGAGATATAGGGTATCCGCTCCCTAGTCTACAATAACTTCGAGTGCACTGCTCCCGGCTTTTCATTGCTTTAATAAAGTAGTGTAGATTTTCTTACAATAACTCACGAAATTTTCCTAGTGAAAACTGGGGCAGAAAATTTTGTTCGTTCTTTATTTTGCGCAGGTTACATTTTAGGACAACGGATTCGAGACGATCAAAAGAAGAAGTTTCAATCCAGGATAAAAGAGAGAAAGAGAAGGTTGAATCCAAAATGCAGAAACGGGGAAGACATGAACTATTCAGGACGAGATTAAAGCCATCCGTTCAGTATATCCTGCCTTGATCCGAGGAACAATAAGACGAAACTAGCACTTGCGGCTAACAAGCATCAAGATCCAGGTCATAGTCAGCAAAAGGCCAAGACTCAAGACCAAGTCTTAGATAGGAATCTTGTAACTAGTAGCTTATAGGTTTAGTTAGTCTTTTATTTTGTTACTTTGGTGTAATAAGGAGGTCAGTAAGCAGCAACAACAGCAGCGAAATCACAGCTCCTCGGTAGTCCCAGCTACCAAAACTTTCAGAACTACACTGACCTGATTCCTTTATAGCCAAGGATATGTAGGCAACCTCCGAAGCAAGGTCCGGTCAAATCTTTTTTTAAATGCTTCCAAATGGAGTACCAAACGGGCAAAAATTGCTCGTGGTTGCTCACTTTATCTTTGCCCGAAAACTCTTCATGTTGTCGAGCAAAGAGGGGCAGTTGTGAACACCCAATTTTTGCCCCGCATGGAAACTACTCCTAAAAATAATCAAAATAACTTTTAATGAATTTTTAGGAACTTTTCTTTATTTAGTTGCATGTCATGCATGTTTAATAATTCAAAATTACAGAAATATCATAAAAAAATTATCACATTTTCATTTCATGTCATCTTAAGGTTTAATTTGTATTTTTAGGAATTAATTACTCTTTAATTGTTACATTAATACATGAAAATTACCAAAAATATACGTTAGCTTTAATAAATTACTTTACTTAATTAGTTAAAATTCTAATTAGGTCGTTTGGTAAAAAACAAATTTAATTAGTAGTAAAGTGGCTATGTTTGAAACTCTTGTATCAAATTTGCCCAATTTCAGGGCCCAAATTACTCGAGCCCATACCGTCCTAGCCCACTATCCAAATACACATTCCCTAAAACACCCAAAACTTTACCCTAGAGACTAGACCTAATTAGATATATATTGATAGACCTAAATTAAGAAGGACGGATCCCGGAGGAATTCACTGGAAGCGCCATTTTTGGCTTCTTCCTCACCCCCTCGTCAAAAACAGTCAGACCCATCCCCCTAATTCCCAAAAAAAAATGAACGGACAGCAACCTCTTTAATCTTCTAAAAAGATCGGACCCCTTTTTTCTTGAAGGCAGCAGCGGCGCATGTTGTTCTTCATTCTTTCATCATCTAAAACACACATAAGAATCATCAAGGAGATTATGAAAACCACCTTGAAAGATCTCTCGAATCACCATTAAAATATCTTCCAAATCCAGCCATGAAAAGCCATCCATAAACGACCCCAAGCAAGCAACAGAGCAGCAGCTCAACAGCTGCCAATTTCAGTTAAAAAATATTCTGAAAATGGACATTAAAACCCAGTTGTAAAACTCATCCCAAAACACCTAAACCAGTCGCGAATTAGCTCTTTTCCACCTAAAAAACAACACTCCTTTTCTCATAAAGCAGTAGCATTTTTGGAATCGAGTTCAGTGAAAGCTCCGGTCATTGGTCGCTAGTTTCGTTCGCGTTCCGGACGTGACTTTCGCTTCATCTCTGTTCGTGTAATGACTATATTTTATTATTAATCAGAAAGCTAATTTCAGTTTGTTGGGAGCTTGGAGTGCTGCCGGTCTTGTTGTTAATTCTGTTTCAGAGCTCCCGTTCTAGTATTTTGCTACTGTCCAGACCGTTATTTGGACAACTTTCCTGTTGCGTTTCATTGCTACTAGGTACGCCTTGCTCGTTTGTCATTAGCTGTTGGACGTATAAATTGTAATGTTGAGTTGCTCATGTTATGTCCATGTTTAATCTCATGATTTTAACTATGTTTAATCACCAATATTTGTTCTTGATTCTTCTGTTTGCCCACAATTGATCCTGCTGATAATGGCTATGTTTGGGCTAAAAATCTAGTTTGTAGCTGCTTGTTCCTTTAAAGATTTCATATGCTGGGTTACTGCTTAGTCGGCTGCTATGTAGTCGTGTTTAATTGGTGTATTATATTGAGGTATTGCCACCTAATATGGATTTCTGTTAAGTGATGTACTAATTCTAAATTGAAATTAAGGTTTAAATTTCCTATATGTTGGAATAATCAAATTTTCATGTCATATGATGTATAAGTTTAGTCATATAGTTCAAGTCTTACATAGTTGGGCCTGTTGTTGCGGTTGGCCATCACTTCTATTGCAAAATAAATCATAACTCACTAGTACGTTCTATGTGCATATTAGTTAATCGGATTATCGTGATTAAGTATACGTTTACGTGACTTTGCATGAGACTCAACTAAAAATATACCTTTTTCTCAAATTGTGTATACGTTTACGTAACGAAAATAAAGACTAAAATGAACGCTCGTAGAGACACTTTTAGGAATAAATTTCTTAAAATTATCAGAATTGCGTACACGATCGCGTGACGTGATTTCAGTTTCTTTTTTACAACAAAACAAAAATACGCGCTTGCACAACTTTATTTATCTTATTAAATGAGTTCAGTGTCGAGAATTGTGTACATGTCCGCGCGACATGATTTTAGACACATTTAAACTCTACGGGTTTACGCATACGTGACCCGTCTCAAATAATTCTTTGAATACAAAAGAATAATAAAAGCGGTAAAGATGTAAAAATGCACATAGGTAAAAAAAGTAGTAATTAAATTAGGCCAAGTTTAATCATTAAGCGACCGTGCTAGAACCACGGAACTCGTAAATGCCTAATACCTTCTCCCGGATTAACAAAATTCCTTACCCAGATTTCTGGTTCGCAGACAATTTAACAGAGTCAAAATTCCTCGGTTTTGGGATTTCTAATAAATAAATGGTGTCCCGGAACACCGTAAAAAATCCGGGTGGCGACTCTGAATAAAATAAATCCGAAAAATCGAACAATGTCACTTAAAGTGGGAAAACTCCCTTATTACCCTTACCGGGTGAAAAAGGAGGTGTGACACTCAGGGATCTCTATCTTCTGAAGCTAAGCATCGGGTCTTTGTCTTCACTTTCTGATAATTTAGGCACCGAGCAACATAAGCAACTATATCCTTCTTCATCCTCTTAAACCAATAATGCTGCCGCAAGTCCTGATACATCTTTGCGGCGCCCGAGTGAATGAAATACCGGGAACTGTGGGCCTCCTCAAGAATCAACTCATGAAGTCCATCCACATTAGGCACACAAATATGACCCTGCATCCTCAAGGCTCCGTTTTCTCCAACAGTAACCTTCTTGGCACCACCGTGCCACATTGTGTCCCTAAGGACCAACAAATGAGGGTCGTTATACTGTCGATCTCTGATACGCTCAAACAAAGAAGACTGAGAATCTATGCAAGCTAGAACACGACTGGGCTTTGATATATCCAACCTTCACAAACTGGTTGGCCAAAGTCTAAACATCTGATGATAGTGGCCTCTCACCGACTGGAATGAATGCAATGCTGCCCTACTCGTTGCCTTCCTACTCAATGCGTCGGCCACCATATTGGCCTTCCTGGGATAATATAAGAAGGTGATATCATAGTTTCAGTAGATCTAACCACCTCCTCTGCCTCAAATTGAGATCCTTTTGCTTGAACAATTACTGAAGGCTCCGATGATCAGTGAATACCTCATACGACATGCCATAAAGATAGTGCCTCCAAATCTTCAGCGCATGAACGATGGCTGCCAACTCTAAATCATGGACAGGGTAATTCTTCACCTGAACCTTCAAATGTCGCGACGCATATGCAATCACCCTGACCTCCTGCATCAATACCGCATCGAGCCCAACACGGGAAACATCACAATATAAGGTGTAAGATTCTGAACCTTTGGGCAACACCAACACCGACGTTGTAGTCAAAGCTGTCTTGAGCTTCTGAAAGCTCGCCTCACACTCGTCTGACCATCTGAACGGGCCACCCTTCTGGGTAAACCTGGTCAACAAGGTTGCTATAGATAACAACCCCTTTACAAATTGGAGGTAATAACCCGCCAAACCCAAGAAACTTCTGATCTCTGTGGCTGAAGTGGGTCTAGGCCAGTTCTGAAATGCAATCTTCTTAGGATCTAACTAACGTGACCCAAGAAAGCGACTAAATTCAACTAAAACTCGCATTTCGAAAACTTGGCATATAATAGGATGTCTCTCATAGTCTGAAGCACAACCCTAAGATACTGCTCTTTCTCCTCTCTATTGAGGGAGTAGATCAAGATGTATTCAATAAACACAATCACAAAGGAGTCCAAATAAGGCTTGAACACTCGTTTCATCAAATCCATGAATGTCGATGGGGCATTTGTCAACCCAAAGGACATAACTAGAAACTCATAATGCCCATTCTAAGTCCGAAAAGTTGTCTTAGTGACATCAGATGCCCTAATCCTCAACCGATGATAGACAGATCTCAAATCAATCTTCGAAAACACCTTGGCACAGTGAAGCTGATCAAATAAGTCATCAATCCTCGGCAATGGATACTTGCTCTTAATGGTGACTTTGTTCAACTGCCAATAATATATGCACATCCTCATCGACCCATCCTTCTTCTTTACAAACAACATGAGTGAACCCCAAGGCGAGACACTCGGTCTAATAAATCCCTTATCAAGCAAATCCTGCAACCATTCCTTTCATTCCTTCAACTCTGGCGGGGCCATGCGGTATGGCGGAATAGAGATAGGCTGAATGACCGGAGCCAAATCAATACAGAAATCAATATCCCTGTCGGGTGGCATTCCCGGTAGGTCTGCAGGAAATACCTCTGGAAACTCACAAACAACAGGCACGTAATCCATGGAAGGAACCGCAGCACTAGAATCACTAACATAAGCCAAATAAGCTAAACACCCATTCTCGACCATACGTCGAGCCTTCATATAAGAGATAACCCTGCTGGTAGAATGGCTAGGAGTCCCTCTCCCCTCTAATCGAGGAAACCCCGGCAAGGCTAAGGTCACAGTCTTGGCGTGACAGTCCAATATAGCATGATAAGGTAACAGCCAATGCATACCCAGTATAACATCAAAATCAACCATGTCGAGAAGTAGAAGATTTACACTAGTCTCAAGACTCCCAATAGTGACCACACACGAATGCTAAACACAGTCTACAAAAATAGCATCCCCCACATGTGTGGACACATATACAGGGGCACTCAAAGAATCACAAGGCACAACCAAATATGAAGCAAAATAAGATGACACATAGGAGTAAGTAGATCTTGATTCAAATAGAACTGAAGCATCTGCACTGCAAATTGAAACTGTACCTGTAATAATGGCGTCATATGACTCCGCCTCAGGCCTGGCTGGAAGAGCATAGCATCGGGGCTAGTCCCCACCACTCTGAACTACATCTCTACGACGGCCCTAGATGGTTGGCCTCCACCTCTAGCGGCCTGACCTCCACCTCTAATGGTCGGACCACCACCTCTGGCTTCCTGAACCCTACCTCTAGCTGGCTAAGCGGGTGGTGCATCACCCGGTGCCGGGACCATGGCACGAGAACTCTGATGCTGTGAACTGCTGGATGCACGAGGGCAAAATCTAGCAATGTGCCTCAGATCACCACAAGTATAACAAGACCTCGACTGTTGTGACTACTGGCCGTGAAACTGACCATGTCGACCTCAGTAACCACCCTGAAAACTCTGGAGCGTAGGTGCACTGATAGGAGCTGGCGGTGCTCTATAGGCTAGCTTATCAAAATAAGTCATATGAGGGTCATGTCCACCTGGAGCACGGTGTGATGCTTGGAGTGCTGAATAAAACGGTCTGGGAGGATGCCCTCTACCTAAAGTAACCCTGCCTTCAGATGAGGCACCGTTGAACCCTACGGAATGACGAGGTCTCTTGTCAGACCCCTGACCTCCCTGAGCAAGAACCACCTCGACTCGCCTGGCGACATTGGCCACCTCTTGAAAAGAAATCTCACTGCTAGACTCCTTAGCCATCTGTAATATGATAGGCTAAGAAAGCCCCTCAATAAACCTCATCACCCTCTCTCTTTCGGTAGGTAGTAGAAGAAGGGCATGACGGGCCAAATCTACAAAACGGGTCTAGTACTAAGTAACATTCATACTGCCTTGTAGAAGATGCTCGAACTGACGATGATGTTCATCTCTTAATGCAATACGGAGAACTTCTCCAGGAAGAGATGAGAGAACTGGCCCCAAGTAAGAGAAGGCGACCCCGCTGGTCTGGTCAACAAATAATCTCTCCGCCATTTCTTGGTCGAACCAGTCATCTAAAATGCAGCAAAATCGACCCCATTGGTCTCTACTATACCCATGTTTCGTAGAACCTCATGACAGCTGTCAAGATACTCTTGGGGATCCTCTGAACTAGCACCACTGAAGTGAACTGGGAAGAGCTTGGTGAACTTGTCCAATCTCCATAAGGCCTCAGAAGACATAGCTGGTACCTCACCGGCCTGTGCCGCAACAACCAGCTGAACTGCTCTGACTGACTGAGCTGTTGGATTCTGATACTGGGGAGCCATCTGCTCTGGAATGTGAGTAGCAGGAGTCTGTGCTCCTCCTTCATCCTGAGAGACAGCTGGTGCCATGGGAAATGCGCCAGTCTGGACCACACTCTCCATAAGGCCCACTAAACGGACCAAAGCGTCCTGAAGCACTAGAGTGGCAATGAACCCCTCTAGAACCTGAGCTGGCCCGGTAGAACAGTCTGGGCTGGAGCCTCCTCCTCAAACTCTATCTAAGCCTCCACTGTTGGGGCTGCTAATGGGGCTCTGGGCTGAGCCCTGCCCCTACCTCGGCCTCTGGCACGGCCTCGGCCTCGACCTATGCCCCTCGTAGAAGCTGCCACTGGAGGCTCTAGATGCTGCTCAGTTGAAGAAGCGGTACATGTTCTCGCCATATGCGAGAGAATAAGAGTAGAAGAGTTCAATCAATATTGAGAAAAGAAAATCGCACGATAGAGAAGAATAGAAGTGAAATTTGTTCCTAAACTTCATAGCCTCTAGGAGATAAGTACAAACGTCTACGTAGCCATCCCCCAGACTCTACTAAGCTCTCTTGTGAATTGTGAGACCTAGGCAACATAGTGCTCTGATACCAACTTTTCACGACCCGAAATCCCAATCGTCGGGATCGTGATGGAGCCTAACATCCCACTTGATAGGAAAGCCGACATTAGAGTATTATTAAGTCAATTGTTATACATTTCAATAATTAATAGTAAATAAGCTATAACGAGTGCGAAACATTATAACAACCGCATCATTTATCACTACCCGAATCTGGTGTCACAATTCACGAGCATTCTAGAATTTACTAAAAGTAAAAGTCTGAAAGAAGTACAACTGTTGAATGAAAAAATAGTAAAACATAAAATATAGACGGGGACTTCAAGGTATGTGAACGCCGACAGATCTACCTTGAGTCTCCGGATAGCGGATCCAACAGCTAAACTCTCGATCAACCAAAACCGGTACCAAAATCTGCACAAAAAGTGCAGAGTGCAGTATTAGTACAACTGACCCCATGTACTGGTAAGTGTCGAGCCTAACCTCGAGGTAAAGAACTGCAGCAGAAAGACAACTTGAACAATAGATACACTATGAACCAATAAGAACCAATGAACACAACAAGGAAAACTGCACGGCATCACCCATCATGCTTTTACTCTCATCCTCAGCATGAAATTAATAGAAACGACACTACATCATCCTTCATGCATTAACTCACATAACATGGCACGCCATCACCCTTCGTGCATTACACTCACAATATGGCGCGACATCACCCTTCGTGCATTAACACTCTCAACCTCACATAAAGTCAATAGAAACGTCACGACATCACCCTTTGTGCGTTAACACTCTCCCTCACCAAAACAATGAACAATGACAACAAGGAGATAGAAACAACAAGAACAAGTCTTACTTCAACGTTTGGTCCCACAATACCAACCTCAAATTGAATCAACACTCAATCAATACCATAGTCCGTAAACATGATAAGAATGATCAACATCACAATTAACTAGTCTAAGCATGAATAATATGATCAAGGAAAGCAACAATTACAAGAATAAGACCCACACGCATGCTATAACACGACAACAACGCATAGGTACTCGTCACCTCACCTATATGTGGTACCCAACATCTAAACATGTAGCAAATAGACAAATAAGTCCTAATCCATTAAACCAAGGTTAACCACGACACTTACCTCGCTCCAACGGCCAAACTCAAAGCTCAATCATGCGTTTTCCCTTCAAACAAGCCTCCGAACCAATATAATCTAGTATATTACCATCCAAACGACTCAAATTAAGCCTTAGGAACTACCTACGATTGCAAAGAATTCAATTTAGGCTATTTTTGAAAAAGTCAACAAAAGTCAACACTCAGGCCCGCTTGGTCCAAATCCGAAATTCGGACCAAAAACTCGATTATCCATTCACCTCCTCAGACCGGTTATATAATTGGTTTTGGAATCCGACCTCAATTTCAGGTCTAAATCCCCAATTTATCAAATCCCTAGTTTCTAACCAATAGCCCCCAATTCCATCATGAAAAACTTAGATTTTAGATGGAAATCTTAGGAAAAGTAGTGAAAGATTGAAAGAAATTAGTTTAAGACCACTTACCAATGATTTGGGGAAGAAAAGTTATTTAGAAAATCGCATGTTGTGTTTCTAGGTTTGAAAATTTGAAGAATGAATCAAAAATCCTATCTAAGTCCTATTTCTTCAGCTGCAGATGTCGCAAATGCGACTTGCCCCAAATGCGAAGGAACCATCACAAATGTGAAGCCCTTCACACTTCTGCATTTTTCGCAAATGTGAAGAAAGATTCGCAAATGCGAACTCTGATTGGCCGCAAATGCGACACAATCGTCACAAATACGAAGAATACCTTCCCCAGACCAACTTCGCAAATGTGCAACCTGTGGCGCCCAGCTTCTCTTCGCATTTTTTATGAGAAGCTCGCAAGTGCGAATCCCTCAGAGGTTGCAATTGCGATGCCTGATCTCGCAAATGCGAGATCAGAGTCCTGCAATAAGAACTGAAGCACACCAGCAAATTCTCTAAGTCCAAATTCACCCCATATCCTATCTGAAACTCACCCGAGCCCTCGAGGCTCTAAACCAAAAGTGCACACTAGTCTAAAATCATCATACGAACTTGCTCGCGAGATCAAATCACCAAAATAACACCTAGAACTACGAATTGAACGCCAAATCAAATAAAATTTTCAAGAAAACTTTGAAACCTCTATTTTCACAACCGGACGTTCGAATCACGTCAAACCAACTCTGTTTCTCACCAAATTTCATAGACAAGTAATAAATGTGGTATTGGCCTATACCGAGTTTCGGAACCAAAATACAGACCCGTTATCCAAAATCAAACTTTGGTCAAACATTTCCAATTCATTTAGCCTTTAACTATCAAATTTCAAAAAAATACGATATCTCGGGCTAGAGACTTCCAATTTTGGTTCCGGGCACACGCCTAAGTCCCAAATTACGATACGGACCCACCGGGACCGTTTAAATATGAATTTGGGCTTGTTTACCAAAAATATTTACCGAAGTCAACTCAAATGAAGTTTTTAGGCAAAATTTCTTATTTTTACTAGTTTTCAACATAAAAGCTTTTCGGAAAAGCGCTCGGACTGCTCACGCAAATCAAGAAAGACTAAAACATGATTTCTAAGGCTTCGGATCACAGGATTAGATTTCAAAATTAGTAAATAAAATAAAATATATTCAGGAAACCGAAGTCTATAAAGTTTGGGATTCAAAAAACTCAAAAAACTGCATATATGGTAGTTTTTTCACGCTTGCTCATGTATCTGATTTTTTATTATTTTCTTTTCCCTATTTATATTTTGAATATGGAATTTATATTAGTGCTTTATTTAAAATAAAACTCAGTAGATGAGCTAACCAGGGCAGAGAATAGAGAAATGGAGTAAGAATAGAGAAATGCGAGTGAGGGTATACGTACTTGACAATATGAGGACTTCTAGTGTAACGACCCGGTCGGTCGTCTTGAGAATTAGCACCCTGATTCCCTAATAACTGTTTTTCACATGTTTGTTTTTGCTTTTGGGACTTGTCGGAGTGATTAGTTGTGGTTTTCAGTGAGTTTTGGGACACATAGTCCCTAAATACGAGTTTAAGCTTTAGAAATCAGACCGTAGTTGGAACTGTGTGAAGACGGATTCGGAAGGGAAATTCGTCGACTTCATTAGCTTAGTTGAGTGATTTTGGGGTTAGGAGCGCGTTCGGAATGTGTTTTCGAGGTCTGAAGTAGATCTAGGCTTGAATTGACGAAAGTTAGAATTTCGGCGATTTCGTCCGATAGATGAAATTTTGATGTCGGGATCAGAATGGAATTTTGAAAGTGGCATCAAGTCTGTAGTGTCAATTATGACATGTGTGTCAGATTTGAGGTCATTCGGATTAGTTTTGACGTGTTTCAGCATCGGTTGTAGATTTTGGAGAATTCCTAAGTTCTTAGGCTTGAATCCATGTATAATTCGTGTTTTTGGTGTTATATGATGTGGTTTGAAGGCTCGACTAAGTTCGAATGAGGTATTAGGACCGGTTGGTAGGTTTGGTTGAGGTCTTGGGGGCCTTGGGTGTGTTTCGGATGCTCAACGGGAAGGATTTAGACTTGAGGAAAAATCTGGTGTTGTTAAACCTGTGATTTTGCACATGCGGATTTTGGACCGCAGGTGCGGTGCTGCAGAAGCGGCTGAGCTAATCGCAGAAGCAGAATTGGGTCTTTTCATCTAGGCCGCAGATGCGGCTCCAGCCCACTTAATGAATTTTCGCACACGCGATGCCTTTTCCGCAGGTGCGTCCCAAATGAACGCAAAAGCGGAAATCGCTGGTCAGAAATACCAAGTTCGAGGGTTTGAATTTCATAACTTCCAAAAATCGATTTGGAGCTCGGGAACGAGCGATTTTGGGTGGAGTTTGAAGAGGACATCAATAGGTAACGACTCTTAATCCTATTTCACTTGTATTTTGTTAATCTATAGCAATTTCTTCAATCTAATCAAGGAATTTGAGGGGAAAATTAGAAAAATGGTAGAAAAGTTCCCCAATTGAAATTCCGAGGAATTTATGGGATTTTGACGTCGGATTTTAACGATTCTTGTTCGAGTGTGTTCGTGGGTGTTCTAAATTGGTAACTTTTACCCGATTCCGAGACGTGGGCCCGAGGAATTTTTTGGGCAATTTTTCTAATTTTGCGTATTTGCTTCGAGTTAATTAGTTAGATTAATTTCTCAAAGTTATATTTACATTATGCAATTGAATTAAATAGATTTCGGCCATTTGGAGTCGGGTACTCGTGGCAAGAACGTGATTTTGAGCAGTCGAGGTAAGTGGCTTGCCTAACTCTGTGTTGGGGACTTCCTCTTTGGTCGTGTTGACATTTAATTGCTATGTGGGTGCCGTGTACGTGAGGTGACGAGTACGTACACCGGCCATTTGTTGCTAAAATTCCATTTTTCGCTTCGCATATTATAAATCATTTTATTCTGATTACACTATTTAATGTGTTAATTGTTTAGCTTAGATTAGGAAAAACATGCTTACTTGTTTTATATTAAATTGCCTATCTGCTACTTTGTGTGCCATGTTTAGTTAGTTTTATTCCTTCTCTTGCCTGTGATTTGCTGAACTGTTTAAATTAATGCCTTGTCTGATATTCATTCACATTGCATATTTAAATTGGGGACTACAGACGTATTCTGGGAGATCCCCCTTGTACTGTATATTTAAATTGGGGACTACGGACGTATTCTGGGAGATCCCCATGTACTGCATATTTAAATTCGAGACTACAGACGTATTCTGGGAGATTCCCATGTACTGCATATTTAAATTGGGGACTACAGACATATTCTGAGAGATCCCCATGTACTGCATATTAAAATTGGAGACTACGGACGTATTCTGGGAGATCCCCCATGTACTGCATATTTATTTTGAAACTACGGGACAGTATCCCGGAAGTTTCCACATTGTGATACGTTGTGCTGAGCCAAGAGCTCTCTTTGCCGTTATGTTTTAAATTATTTCTTTTAACTGCTTACGATAGAAATTATTTATCTTCTCCACTATTTTAAACCTTATTATTCAGAAATACAATAGAGCCTTAACCTGACCTCATCACTACTTGATTGGGGTTAGGCTTGACACTTACTGGGTACCAAATGTGGTGTACTCATGCCCTTTCCTGCACATGTTTTTCGTGTGCAGATCCAGGTTCGAGTTCCCAGCCACGTGGCTGTGGTCGTTGCAGCTGTCATTGAGGAGAACGTAAAGTATTTCTGCCGCGTCCGCAGAATCATCCGAGTCACCTTCCATTCCATCTTATAGAGATACTTATTATGTATTTCTTTTTTCCGGATTTGTATAGAGCTATAATAGTATAGAAGCTTGTGATTGTGTTGTGATAATTCGGGTCTTGGGGTATATATATTGTACATGTTGAGCGGCGATGTTATGCTTACTTAGATTTTCCTTTTTCTGTCTTTACTT
The DNA here is from genome assembly GCA_005239495.1 of Nicotiana undulata. Taxonomy (NCBI): domain Eukaryota; kingdom Viridiplantae; phylum Streptophyta; class Magnoliopsida; order Solanales; family Solanaceae; genus Nicotiana; species Nicotiana undulata. Next base: position 14,693 of record ML244285.1, read on the forward strand.
TTATCGTATTTAATTAAGCTTTATCCGCAAATTTAGGCTTACCTAGTCGTAGAGACTAGGGGCCATCACGATACTCTTTCGAGGATAAATCGGGTCGTGACAGCTAGAGAGCATCCGTAGAAGAGAGATATCGCGGATAGTAGTGTTACAAACACCTTGCTCGTCCTCGGGAAGCTTCATCTGCTTCAGGTTACGAGTTCGCCAGTAACCCTGTGTCTCCCTTTGAACACCTTTCCATAAGTCCCCTCTCTCCCCTACCTTCCCAAGCTTCACGAATTCCTCCATGTCTGATGCCATCTTTCAAGCATTAGCCACTTCTATATGAAGTTGAAACTGAATAGTTTCAAATGTAGTGGTGGCTCAACAAAATTAGTAGCTAAAGCTAAATTTAAATAAGAGGCATTTTCATTGTTATGTATTTTTGTTTTTAGCATAGTACTTTTACAAGATACAAAGCGTTCAAATCCACAACAAACATCTGATAATAATATTGAAATTATATTATGAAGGGTTAATTTAAGTTAATAAGATGTAAGTCATGTGTTTGTAATATGTTATCTTAGATTTTATTGTAAAAAATATTATTTAATAATATAAAAATTTGAGTAGTTTAATTTAAAGTACTGATTTTTTTTACTGTTAAAATGTATCAATATTTTTATCTTCCTCATACTTTATTCGTATATTTTTTCTACGAATTTAATATTATCTAAGCCAAATAACATGAAAGAATATATTAAAGCGTTTAGGGCCCCAAAAATTTGCGTGCCTAAAGCAAATACTTTACTAGCCTTGTCCTTGAACCACTCGTGTTCAAATTCACTAAGAATTGTTTGGTTTGAGGTAAGAAAATCTAATTTCCAAATATAACTTATAACATTTGATATAAATTGCATTACTACAATAATCAAGTATAATCAATACATTTTTTAGTTTCTGATATTAACCATTGCATAAATTATGTGAATTTTAATACTAAGAAGCCAGGAATCATATTACTAAGGCTAGTATAACTTTCGAAATTTATATATTATTTTATATGAAATAAAATGGAGAATACATATACATATATAGCATACTTAAGATATGGGAGTCCTCAAAGATAAAAATATTTTAAAATAATAAATCCTTACACGCCTAATTTTACATTATTATTAACTAATAATCTTTCAATATTTAAAAGCCACTTTCACGGCCCCATGGTAGGAAGAAAATAAAAACTAAAAACTAAAAATAAATAAATAAATAAAACGTAGCTGGTACAATTTATCTAGAGGTTTCACGTGTAAAAGAAAGAAATAGGGTGGGCAAAATAAATACTCCTACTACTAGGGGTATTCATGGTTCGATTTGGATCGATTTTTTCCTAAAAAGAAACCAAACCAAGTAAATCGGTTTTTCAAATATTAGAACCAAACCAAACCAATTACGATTCGGTTTATGTCGGTTTTTTGGTTATTTGTCAGTTTTTTCATAAATATAAGACATACACTACCAAACACATACTCTGACGACCACATTTTCAGCGTGACACTATCAAATAAATGCCCTTTGAGAAATATATTATTTACTAAAATATATTGATGATAATTGAATCAAATAGTGATGAATAATTTAAGGACTCAATTAAGAATATTTTTTTAAACATAAAATGGATTCTTACACTTAACAAAAAAAACTACCAATCAAACTAGAATATAAAGGTAAAGAAGTGCACTAAAAGTGCAAACGAATAACATTCACCATTTTTTTTTTTTGAAACTTTGTATAAAAATATACATATATATAAGTATAATAATAAATTTGAAATATTTACTTCTATAGTCGGTTTGATTTAATTATTTTTTTGATTAAAATTAAAATCAAACCAAATTTAATCGATTTTTAAAATTCAAAACTAAACCAAACCAAATCAAAAGGTATGAATTTTTTTTTATCGGTTTGGTTCGATTTTTACATAGGTCTAATAAATCCAGAAACAATGGCCACGGCGAGAGGCCACAAACAATGCCACAAAACTCCGTTGTTATTTGTCATAATTCGGAGCTTTATAAAATGCTTCCCTTGTTGCGCAAAGCCAAAAGAATGTCATGTCTTCTCACCCCAGTATTACTTCCTTCTTCAGCTCCTATTTCTGTCCATAATTTCAACGCCACTCGCTCTCTCACCACTTCACATCATCTTCTTCTTCCGGTAAATTCTCTTTCTTTTATTTATTATTTATGCACGTGTGTGAGCGTATGATCTTTATTTCGCTACGTGTAGAATTGTCAGCTAATGAATTAATGTTGTGAATGAAAGAGGTTTTTAGGTTTAAGACCCAAGATTGGATTTAGTGGGAAATCTTGGGGTTCATTGAGAGGAATGACAACAAAAATGGATAGCGTACAGCAAAACCCAGAGTCCATATCTTACTTAAATCAGCAAGAAGCTGCCGAAATAGATGAGATACTTATGGGTCCTCTTGGTTTCAGCGTTGATCAACTTATGGTTAGCCTCTTAATTTTTGTATTTTTTTCGATAATTGTAATATCTTTTTAACTTTTGTTAGGGAATTTTTTCAGTATGCTAGGTGACTTTGTGGTTTTGATTGTAGGAACTGGCTGGCTTGAGTGTTGCCACTGCAATTGCAGAGGTGAGTTGTTCAAATTCGCTTTGCAATTTTTCTACAAAGATTTCTATATATTTTATTTATCAACTTCTTTATTTCAATTAATGACTAATGGACAAGGTTGAAGATGCATTTTGATGAGACTTCCAGTTTGTTTCAGTTGTATGGGTTTGAGTATTTTCGTTATGTTACATCTTGACGCACAAGTAACAATGTAAATGTATACCATCTGCATTCTTGGCCTGTCGATTTTTGAATTTTTAGTAATTTGTTTTTCCCCTGCATATTGGATATTAAAACTTTTGTCCTCATTTCTCTCCCATCTCAGCAATTTTTGAGTGGAGTATAGGTTGATAGACATATACCATTAGGCTTTTGATTCGTTGAGGCTTTAAGGCTGTGATTTAATTCTTCTGACAGGTCTACAGACCAAGTGAGTTCAGTCGTGTTCTTACTATTTGTGGTCCTGGCAATAATGGTGGTGATGGTCTTGTAGCTGCTCGTCATCTATATCACTTTGGCTATAAGCCATTCATATGTTACCCTAAGCGTACTGCTAAGCCTCTTTATAATGGTTTGGTAACTCAGGTATCAATTTATATTCAGCTTTATGAATGAACAATTTATCATCCATATTTCAATTAGAAGTTTCATTTATTCAGCTTTTTTATGCATCAACCTTTTTCTAGCTCGAGTCGCTGTCAGTTCCTTTCTTGTCATTGGAAGATCTGCCAAAGGACTTGTCTAACAACTTTGACATTCTAGTAGATGCAATGTTTGGATTCTCGTTCCACGGTACAGTTTTTCTCGAGTTCTTTTTGTCATTGAGCTTCAACAATTAATTACTCAACTTTAAGAATCTTTTGGTTGGAAGCCTTTCATTTATATTTCTCTCCCTTTCTTTTGTTCATGTCATTTACAATGTTTTGTGGATACGTTACTTTTACTTTACCTTTGTATAATGATTCCTTCTATCATGGAAAAGAGTGGGAGCGGTGGGGTTATCTAAGAAAGAATTCTGGTGTAACTGCTTATATCTTTAGACATATAGTAATCCTTTCTTTTTGATCCATAAAAAACTTGATTCGTCTTCCTTTCCAGATGAGATGACAATGCAGCTGGTATCAGAGAAATAGAAAATGTACACTGCTAAACATATAGGGCATTTTCTTTTGTTGAGGCAGGATAATGATGGTTTTTGGGTCAAATTTCATTGTGGTTTCCTGGTGGAAAGATTTACAAGTATTGTCGTTTGTTTTAAGGTCTGGTGGAAATGTATAGAATGGTTTGATACCTGAAATAGATCAGAAAGGAGGGTTTTTTTTGTCCATGATTAACAGGAAAGGGAAAAAATTACAAAAGTAATCCTTCTACATTCCTTAGTTGCAAGGCTTGAAACCAAAAATAGATATTTAAAAAATGAAGGGGGCAGAGTGTTGAGGCAGGATAAGGATGGTTTTTGGGTCAATTTTTGTCGTGTTTTCCTAGGAAGAAATCTACAAATAATTTTGTTTGGATTAAGGTCTGGAAGTGTAGAGAATTGTTTGATACCTGATATAGCTCAGAAAGGAGGGTTTTTTCGTCGATGACTAACAGAAAAGAGAAATAATTGTAAAATATCCTTCTACATCCCTCAGGTGGATGGCTTGAACTCAATAATATATAAAAATGAAGAGAAACTGAGATTCTTGTTTAGGTCTAATTATACTTGGATTTTAGGATAGAACCATAGAGAAGAGGAGAAGTTGTAGGATAGAATGAAGGAACAGAAAAGTTGAATGAGGTAACAACCAAGTACCTTTGCAAAGGTTGCTTCCAAAAAAATTATGAAAACACTCTTAAACTTCCTAGATTAAGAAAAGGAATTTGTCTTTTTAAAAGATAAAACAAAAGAAGAAGTTTTTGTAGTGAAGTGTGTGCACCGCTATCTTTCTTTAGTTTTTATAAGATGTCTGGTAATCACTTAAAACTTGTCCAGGTAGCCCAAGGCCACCTTTTGACGACTTAATTCAGAGACTCGTGGGACTAAAGATTAGTGACGATAAGCATCAGAAATCACCTGCCATCGTCTCTATAGATATTCCATCTGGATGGCACGTGGAAGAAGGAGATCTAAGTGGTGAAGGTATTAAACCTGACATGCTGGTATGTATCTTTTTTTTGTTTGTATTTAATATTTGGATCGCCTTACTGTTTTGACTTTCCTTTAATTTCGAGTCGCCTAACAAGTAAAATTTCTTGAATGTAGGTTTCTCTAACTGCCCCTAAGTTGTGTGCCAAAAGGTTTTCTGGCCCGCACCACTTTTTAGGTGGCAGATTTGTTCCACCATCCATTAAAAACAAATTCAATCTCCAACTACCAGCATATCCTGGCACTTCCATGTGCGTCCGAATTGGAAAGCCTCCAAAAATTGACATATCATCTATGAGGGAGAACTATATTTCTCCTGCGCTGCTTGAGGAGGAGGTCGCCGCTGACCCCTTTGATCAGGTATAAGTTGATTAAAGCAGAGTGGATGATGACCGAGAACTTTTTTTTTCTTGTAATCTTTATAGATAGTTGACCATATTTCAGGTGTCACTAATTCTAAGCCATGTTTCTAGAATATTGTCTGTGATTTTATGTTTAACTTCTACATTCCCTTGTTGCTTTATAACTAGATCAGCCTTGTCTTTATGCAGTTCCAAAAGTGGTTTGATGATGCAATGGCTGCAGGCTTGAAGGAACCGAATGCCATGGCCTTGTCAACTACTGGCAAAGATGGCAAGCCGTGAGTCTCACATGGCTTTTCCAAAAACTTAATCATTTTATTTTATATTTTAACCCATCTGCTGGAATAATATGTGACTCTCTTGCATTATTGAAGACCAAGAAATTGTGATGAGAGCTATTTTTAGAGAACTTTCATAAGACAGTTTGGTTCACACTCAACTGTGAAACTAGCAACAGTTTTGATATGAGAATTAGCAGGATATTTAAGGAAAAATGTTGTTTCTCTCTCTCTCTCTCTCTCTCTCTCTCTCTCTCTCTTTACACTTTTGAGAAGATTGGAAAATGATGTCTCTTTGTACAATTTTCTGCTATTCCTTCCAGTGCCCTTTGCTTGCTAAGCAAAAAAGAGTGCTGTCCATTTGCATTGAATGGCAAGTGAATCTAATTGTCCCATTGGTTCTTTACTTAATAAACCTACTTTGTGGTACTTGTAACCTAAAAGGCTAGATCATTGGGAATTTTGGTAAGATTATCATTTCATTTGAATGAGACATGTCCACAGATAGCTTATATTCTGAATCTTTGATTAGCGTCTCAAATTGTTTATATGCATGTTGGTTCTGGTTTTAAATTCTTCGAAAAGTTGTTTTATCTCTTACTTGGACCATAAACTTATGGCATATTATGACTTTTGTTTCAACTGAAGCTCATCACGGATCGTATTGCTGAAAGGATTTGACAAGGATGGTTTTGTCTGGTTAGTTCTGCTCTCTTTTATGGTAGTACATACTAAATGTCATTCAGAAGATACTATTTTGTTTTTTAATTCTTACGCTTCTCTGTGTAGGTACACCAATTATGAAGGTAGCAAGGGCCAACAAATAGCTGAAAATCCTCGTGCTGCACTCCTCTTTTACTGGGATGATTTGAATCGCCAGGTATATCCTGAGTTAAGCTATCTATGATAGAGGATCTGTTGGTGTTCTTGTCCTTATCTTCATGAAGACAGATTTAAACAGTCTAATTAGGAAATTAGGAAGCTATCAGTACCCTATTTATTATTGTTAGCGTAGACTAACAATACAAGTGTTTATATCTCTTAGCATTTTGTGGGAAAATGGGAAATCTACGATATGATATTCATACTTTACTAGACCTTCTTAGTTGCCTGCCGGACTAAAAGGAAACTGCTTGTGTATTTTCTAGTGTTTATCTTAATATTTGGCATGTTTTATGAGTAAAAGTTGCCTATCAAAAAAGAACTCAATCCATGTGCAAGCTACATTGGGTGTTGAATTATATGCCATGGTTGCTTCTCCTGCCGCTGGTGAAATACTGTTATTGATCATAAAAAGGTTTTTTTTTTCTGGATGGATCTTAAAACAACAGTGTGGTCTCTAGGTAAGAATTGAAGGGCCTGTGCAAAAAGTTTCTGATGAGGAATCTGAGCAATATTTTCACAGTCGTCCTCGAGGAAGTCAGCTTGGTGCCATAGTTAGCAAGCAGGTACGCCGGTTAATCTAATTCTTGAAATTGTTTCTTTAACTTTGGTTTTCCATAACTTTCTTTTATTTGCCCATATAATTTGCAAAATTTGTCTCTTGCTTTTCCTTAGAGCGCAGTTATTCCTGGGAGGCAATTCCTCATTGACGAATACAAACAGTTGGAGGCAAAATACTCTGATGGGTTAGTGTCTAGCCTAACTAATCAACTGCCTTGGAGTGCAAACTTTTAAGAAGCCAAATGCTGTGATGTTTCTATATCTGCATCATGGTTTCGCTTCATGTTCTCATATTTCTGCTCAAACTTGTCTCATGTAATTCATTACCATTCTTTAGGAAATATGTAATGCACAGTAAATTTCCTCCCCCAATTCACAGTCCCTTTGAAAAAAAAAACTTGAGGAATAAGTTTTTTGGAAGTGCCTAGCTAGGAAATATTCATAATGAGGGAACCCCATCAAAAAAGATTCATGAAGAGGGGATGGAAATTCAGAAGTGGTGCTAAAAACTAAGAAAAACTAAAATCCATTGGGAAGAGAATAAGTTGAGTTCTCGTACCCTTTTATATATTTAGATGTTTCCTTATTCTGCAATAGGAAATTGTTGAAAAGTTGAATCCCAAATGTTCCGCTCTGAACTTCCCGGTTGCTATTTAAGGGTTTTCCCTTGCAATTTCATCTCAACTGCAGTTAAATATTTTTGTTTGCAGTGGTAGGTAGAAATGCATGTGTCTACTGGGTAGTCAATTGATGCCTGCCTTAGCTTAGACGCAGCTCGAATTAGATTTCATCAGTAGGTCCAATCAAAGTTCAGCCTGCATGAGAATGCTAATTTGATATCTTTCGAGGGTAACAGATTAATGACATTTAAGCTGAAAATTGTAGATCAATAAATCAATATGTTAAGTGAAGTGTAATGACATTTGATCCGAAAATTGTAGAACAACAAATCGATCGTGAAGGGAGGACAAAAGAACTAAGAGAGCAATACCAAATACGTTTTTTCCATTTTGGTATTCAGTTGTACGAACAACTTGAATCCAGCCTGATAAAGCTCAAACTTGCCTTATGCTGACTTGTGACATAGCCTTCTCAAGTTCCATTTAGTCTCTGCTTCAGAAATAGTGCTAAATGGCCCCTATTCAATTGTTCAGTTACTATTTTACATATGTGCTATTGTGCATTTCCGTATTTCATGTTTTTATCTAACTTAAAACCAAAGAATTTTGTCTCTTGTAATGTAACCATTTCAGTACTTGAGCATTTCTCGTTTCCGACCTCATGCTATGCAATTTCACTCCCATATCCTGTATAGACTTGAGAACCTATTTTGACTTCTGCAGAAGCCTGATTCCGAGACCAAAGCACTGGGGAGGCTACAGGCTTAAACCTGAGATGTTTGAATTTTGGCAAGGACAGCAATCTCGCTTGCATGACAGGTATTTACTCCAGGATGTCTCTTCTGAAGACTTGCATTTTATGCTAGGAATATATCCAACTAGAAATCAAGTTTTAGCAGATTTCCTTTTAAAGTGCAAGAGAAACTTTACAGATGCAATTTTCTCGGTAGCTCGTCATACGGAAAAGGAATGTGATATAAAAAACATAACAGCGGAGTGGAACAGAGATGGAATGTCTTTTATGCCTTTAACAATCTAAAAAAGAGATATGGAATGTTTAACAATACAACATACAATTTAGAAAAGAGTTTAACTAAAAAAGAGTGAATGATATAGAATATATTTGTGAGAATTGAATTATCCAGGGACCTTTTTGGGAACATCAGCAGTTCGGATACTGAATGCTCTGTGGTGAACAGATTTCCAAGAATCACCTGATATGTGGCAAATGGTTTCTCAAATTCTCATATATGTGAAAGCTGTCTAAGTCTTAAAACTACAAGTATCCAAGACTGTGTTGCTTCCATATTTGAACTGCAATTTTTACTGAGACCTCCATAACTTCAGCATGTCTGCCTCTTTAGAAATTTAGGTTGCTCTTCTTTCTCATGTAGGGGTCGTTTGGTAGGGCGTATAAGTATAATGCTAAATAAGGTGTATTAGTAATGCAAGCATTAGTTATACAGAGATTATTTCTTATGCATTGTTTGGTGTGGTGTATTAAAAATTAAAATGCACTGCATAATTTTTAAGAAAATCAGTTGTTTACAAAAATGCCCTCCATATTGTTTAACTTTAAGGGACTTTAAGGATAATTTTGTCTTTAACTATGCTAATGCATGCATTAATAGTCTTTGTATTGCTAATGCTATGGTTTTCTATGCATTAGCTATACATAGGATAATACCAAAAATGTCATGGTATAACTAGTACTTGTATTAGTTATACATAGGTTGAAAAAACGTACCAAACAAGATATTACTAATACACAGAGCTAACGCAAGCATTATTTTCTCTTACACACTCTACCAAACGAACTCGTAGTGTATGGCTAAACTCGATCGGTTTCATAATTGCAGGTTGTGTTATATCCCGGAAACAGTTGATGGAAGGAAAGTTTGGAGAATTGAGCGATTGGCTCCATGACTTATGTTGAGGGCATCCTCATTATGAGGACGCTAATTGTTGTACTCTCTTGAGCTTTTCCTATCTCTTCTCAGCATATTTGATCATGTGTCTGTGTATTGCACAGAGTCGAGACAACTTTCTAGGGTCCAAATAAAGTCGCTAAATTTCTCCAAATGGCAGAACTTAGAGATAAGATTTAAGTTATATAAACTGATATTGTAAAGTTTTTTTATACGGACAGTGTAGTTTAACCCATTAAAGTATGCTATTTACCATTTATATCATATTATAAATCAGTTCATGTATTTCTGGAAACTACACACAAATATGATTTCCTCTTATCTGTTTTGTAGCTGCGTTTTTCCTTGGCTTTTTTGGAAGACAAATAAGTAGTGCAGTCACAAATTTGGCCTATGCTGTTGGTTTCACAACATTATATTCCGTGTTATATAATAACCACTGTCGTGCTTGTGAAACAAAAAAAAGAGTACGTCAACGAATGCAACCTTTATTCCACTCGGCTTTTGAGTTGTGACTTTGTGAACAAATAACAAAAATTCCTAGCGTCTCAAGAGTATAAAATTGTCGTGCAAGCGGTCAATGATGTAAAGTCATTCGTCTTTTCGTCAGGTAAATCAGTTATTTTGATAATTAAATAAGATTAATGTAGAAATTTCAAAAGCATCTTATCTTTCTTGAGTGACTTTCTTCAATTTAAATGATGATACTAAATGATCTTTTTACGAAATGTTTAAATCCATATGAAAGTCAACATTTAAAGCGGTCAAAATCATTTATACCCCTCAAGTTTGGTCTACAATCTCATGATCATCTTCCAAAATAAGATTTGTCAATTAAATACAATTTAACGTTCAGAATTCAAAAATATGAAAATATCGCTCAAGATAAATAATCTTATGCGTTGGTATTTCGTGATAAATAAAAGAATATAAAGAAAACGACACTATTAAAACATTTAGGGGTTCTTTGGTATGAGGTATTAGAAAAAATAATGCAAGCATTAACTCTATGCGTTATTAATATCTTGTTTGATATATTTTTTTAACACGTGTATAACTAATACTTGTATTAGTTATAAATCATACTTTGCATTATCCTATGCACAAGCAATGCATAGAAAACTATTGCTTTAGTAATACCAAGGTTATTAATGCATGCATTAGCATGGTTAAAGCAAAATTATGCTAAAGTTTTTTAAAGCTAGAGAATATGAAGGACATTTTTGTAAACAATTATTTTTCTCAAAAATTATCCATTATAATTTTAGTACACCACACCGAACACTAGATAAGAAATAATATAGTAACTCATATATTACTAATACAACTTATTCCGCACTATTCTTGTATATCTATCAAAAAACCCTTTGTCTTTCAATAACAACAACAATAATCCACTATAATTTCACTAGTCGGGTCTAGGCAGTTTATATCAAGACCCTGTCGACAGAGAGACTGTTTCCGATACGGCCTGAGCATCTTCCGTCAGACCTTGATGCTTACCTCCTTTTCTTTCCAAAAGTGAGAATATAGTAATATTAATCCCTTATATTTGGCACTCCAGATGTCCAGAAGGAACCGAACAGCTTTTGACACTAAGTATAGTGGGTGTAGAAGGAAGTAAGCAGTGTCCTTGAAGTCACAGCAGCATGGAGAAGAGGACAGAGGAGATATCATATGTGAGCCAGCAAGAAGCTATAGAAATTGATGAGATGTTGATGGGTCCTCTTGGTTTTAGTGTGGATCAGCTCATGGTTTGTCTTCTTAATTTTGGTCTCTCAATTTCTACTTATTCCCTGAAATTGGGTTTACTTGTTTTGAGTTTAGGAATTGGCGGGCTTGAGTGTTGCCTCTGCAATTGGAGAGGTAAGTCGCTATATACCACTATAATACTACTCCTATTGTTCCACTTGTATCTAGTTTTCTATACTGCGCAGAGTCCATCTCAACTCTCCATCTATTTTCCACTATGGCACCAGTGGGAGCACAATATATTGGCAAGAGGGTGGGTTTTAGTCAAAGGTGGAGTCTGTATTTGAACTTTATGGGTTCGGAATTTAGGAGAACGATATCAGGTGTTAGTAACTGGGTTCTGAAGTTAATTTTTATACATATTTAGTGGATTTCTTAGTACCAATGTAGGGTTTAGACTAAAGCTAGTGGGTTTGGCCGAACTCTTGGCTTACCTTCTAGCTCTACACCTAGTTTTAATATATTGAAAGTGGAACACTCTTGAACGTAATTGTTCGATATTGGATTCTCTGCTCCTGCTTTTAGCTGTGATAGATTATCATTGTTCCATTGTGCAGACAAATTTGTTGACTGTAGCTCAGGTAGTGATCGACTGCAGCTATACAACCTTTTTGATAAAACTAGACGGCCATAACTGTTGTCATATGTCAATTCATTTATCACCTAATTGAAATAAAAGCATATGTGTGCCTAGTTTTATAGAAGCCATGGTTAAAGATCATTTGTTTGTGACAGGGTTAGTTAAGGAAGAAATTAACATGAAAACAAGTAACCCAGGGAGAATTTGGTATCTGCGATAAGTAAAGCCTTGACAGGAAAGGCATAACATATGGTAGTGTATAAAATAATCGCTTGATTTGTGAAAGTATCGCTTCTTTATTTCTTTCCTCTCTGCGGGATGATGATAAGACTAAATGCATTTTATCTCTCCAGGTCTATAGTTCAAGTGACTATACTCGCGTGCTTGTTATATGTGGTCCTGGTAACAATGGCGGGGATGGTCTTGTAGCTGCTCGACACTTGCATCACTTTGGTTATAAACCTTCCATTTGTTATCCAAAACGAAATACTAAGTCTCTTTTTGCTGCTTTGGTCACCCAGGTAAAGGATATGGCATGAAATTCTTGAACCTCAATATATCTAGTTTATTGAGATTTTAATGGATGTGGGAATTTTTGTAGCTTGAATCACTGTCAATTCCATTCCTGTCGGAGGAACAACTATCCGTGCAACTTTCAAGTGACTTTGATATTATTGTGGATGCAATTTTTGGATTCTCATTCCATGGTAATACTCTCTTCTCACTTTCTATTTGACCTTCCCATTAATTTTTCTCTTTGCTGCGAAGGCTAAGACTGCCATTGGAAGCTCTATAAACTTAATAGCTATTATACCAAACTTCTTAGTCTTATTTTCTGCATAAGTTGGTTTTGATCACTCTTTATCCACCATTCAACGTTTCTGTGCAGCACTGGAAGTAATTTGTTGTTATGGATGATTTTGATCATTATTCTAAGCCTTTGTAGAATATAGTGCTTCTTCTTTCCTTACGGATCTTGTATCCTTCCTCTCTTTTTCGTTTTCCGTTTATATTTTTGGTTGTTTCATATGGAGACTTCAGTTTAATTGTGCCTGGGGCTACCTAGTTATGTCTTTCCTTCAAACACAAAAGTCGTCTGTCATTATGAGGATAAACTCTAGGTCGTGAAAAATGTAAAAGATCATTTGAGCACATTGATTTTATCCAGGCACCCCAAGGCTGCCGTTTGACAGCCTCATTAGAAAGCTGGTCTCTGTAAGAAACCAGCAGTGCACACATCAGAAAGCAGCTGTTATTATATCTGTAGATGTGCCTTCAGGGTGGCATGTTGAAGACGGAGACGTTTTTGGTGAAGGCATTAAACCTGATATGTTGGTATGCAGCTGTTAAGTACTCACATTACATTATTATCATGCTTTAGTTCCACTGATAACTCTTTTTGTCCTCTTTATCAAGTGAAATACCTAAGAAATGTTTTGACATTTACTGTGTAGGTCTCTTTGACTGCTCCAAAATTGTGCGCCAAAATGTTTTTCGGCACACATCATTTTTTAGGAGGAAGATTTGTTCCACAGTCTATCATAGACAAATTCAAGCTAAAACTTCCTCCTTATCCTGGCACTTCCATGTGTGTTCGAATTGGAAATCTTCCACAAACCAATTTATCGGCACAAAAAGGAATATTTGCATCTTCTGAATCACTTGAGGAGGTGGAGGAAGATCCAATTTATCAGGTTGAGTTTGTATAAAAAGCAGAGGCTTAACATCTATCACACCATATTTTTTACTCTCTTCTTAGTTTTTTTTGCAACTTTGTTCCATAATCCAGATATGTATGCACACTTCTTTTCTTAAAAGCAATGCGGTATATTTATCTTTATTGTGGCAAGCCTCCTTTTTTCTGCAGTTTCAAAAGTGGCTTAGTGATGCATTGGCAGCTGGAATCAAAGAACCCCATTATATGGTCCTATCAACAGCTGATAAAGATGCAAAACCGTAAGTCTTTCTAGCTTCAATTTTCTCATTTTTACATGGTGTGCAAGTATTGTGCAATCAAGTGATTTTCTGCCTGATGTCGAAATGTGGTATTTCTTCTTCCCAGTTCATCGCGAATGATGTCATTAGAAGGAGTAAATAAAGATGGTTTTGTCTGGTGAGCTCCATAACTATTTCTGACGTATATGGTTGGATGGTTATCTCTATATGCCTTTGGTATATATAATTTATTTAATGAAATCCTTCTTGTTTTGCCAGGCAAACCAACTATGGGAGCCGAAAAGCTTGTGAAATTTTTGAAAATCCTCAAGCATCACTTCTCTTTTACTGGGGTCCTTTGAAGCGCCAGGTTAAAACTGATTCCACCTCTAACACTTCATGCATTTTTGGAAAGCACTTATATCTACTGACATTGTGTTATATCGGTGTGACCATTAGTCATAATTGACATAGACTTCTTTTAAAATAGTCATAATTAACATATATATGGAAATGTCAAATTGCTGGTTCAGAAATCCTGTCCTAAATATGCATTCAATTACTTAAGAGTGATCTGCAGGATTGTGATAGTCTAGATGAGTTGCTGAAGAGGCGCATTTATACTAGATGAGGTGCTGAAGAGTGATCTGCAGGATTGTGGTATTTCGTGCTCAGAGTCCAAGGTTCAGTTTCGCTATGATTAAGATAGAATGTAAAGAGAGAGAATGAAGTTAAAGAGGAAGTGCCATGATTACTTTGATGACTCTCTTAAAACCTCAAATGGGCAGGAAGAATAAAAAAACAAAAGAAAGAAACCTGAAATGAACATTTGCTTTCTGTTATATGGACTTACAGCTTTATTCCCAACAATCCAATAGCTCTTATAATGCTGCACAATCCAACTCCAGCACCTAGAAATAGCTTGTAGATGATATTTCCTTCACTGTCTGAAATATAATTAAATAACTGACTACATAATGCACCTATATTTATATAGTTGTCTTGCTATGCTTCATTACAAAGTCATTTGTAGGTAAGGGTGGAGGGATTTGTGGAGCAAGTTTCTGAGGAGGAATCTGAACAATACTTCTCTAGTCTTTCTCGAGATATCCAGATTAGACCAATAGTTAGTAAACAGGTTTGTCTAGTATTTACAGAAATGGAAGTTCTAGATTCCAATATTTGTATGATTTTGTATACACGCATCAACAGCTAATTTTCCATGTCCTCTTCAAGTACAGAGCAGACCGATCCATGGAAGAGAGGTTCTCCATCAACAGTACAGAGAACTAGAGGAGAAGTACCATGACAGGTCAGTAATTTTACACATTGCTGAAATCTTTCTTTGTTTGTCCTAATCTCTAACTAGCTCTGCTCTGGTTTAATATTCCATCTATGCCTAGTGGCTATGCTGCTCAGATTCTTCAAAATCCTTGCCGCACGTGTGTCAATCCGACACAATTTGGGTTTGGGTGTGATGGTGGAATTACGTCAACCTAACTTGAGTGCTTTGACTACACCTATGACCAAGAAATATAGGTTGATTGGGTATCTGCTTTGATTTATGTCATATATATATTCACGTAATGTACTTGAACACTTGGTTATTATATGATATAACTTGTGTATAACATACTAAGCTTTCACAAAGATTTAATTACAAACTAGCTTTAATTTGCTAACTTTTAATTAATTGTCAAAACATAAACTTAGATATGTCACAATATACATTTATTGGTTTTATCTTAGTATCCATATCCCGAATCCTAAAATTTAGGTGATGAAGAATCCAACTTTTAGATCCACACCCGTATCCAACCAACATAGCCTAGCGGAAGTATTCTATTGATTGGGATACAGGTATATTGCATTCAGTCATGCGAATGCTATCCCATGCCAAGAATTAGAGGATCTCTTTTTGAATATTTACAATCTTTAGATAGGATTCTTCAACAGTTACAATCTTCTCCTTGTTCGAACATGTTAAAGTCATACCTATAGGGGTCGTTTGGTTTGAATACGGCTTATGCCAGGATAAGTTATGCCGGGATTAGTTATCCTGGTATTGTTTTTTTTCCCACTGTTTGGTATGTTGTATTAAAAATGACAATTGCATAATTTCTAAGAAGAAGGTATTAGTTATCCTAGCACTAATTAACCCACCCTCTACCAGGTACTCCCTCCGGTTCACAATAAGTGACCAATTTGCTTTTAGCACGCCCATTAAGAAAATACTAAATTCTATACAAAAATACCTACTATACAAAAATACCTACTATGACTAAACTACCCCTAATTAAACATTTAATGTGAGGAGTAAGAAAACTTTTTAGGGATAGGTACATAGGAGTTATTTTGTAAAAACAAATTGAATTCTTTCTTGATTACATAACTGGACACTTATTTTGAACCAAAATGAAAAAGGAAACTGGTCACTTATTGTGAACTGGAGGGAGTATAAGTTATCCCGGTATTAATTTTAATCCCGGGATAACTTATACCAAGTTTGCTTACCAAACAAAGTGTTTAGGTGGTATTAAATTTTTATACCAGCATTATACCTTCTGATACCTCAAACCAAACGACCCCTTAGTGTATATGTTCTTGGAAAAGTATCTGACCAAGACCTGTCGATCACAACCTATTCATGCTTTCGTTTTCCTTTCTCAGGAAAAAATGTGATTGTCTTGATTCATGTGAAACCCAAAAGTAATCTTTTTTTCCTAACATGCAGAACTTCAATACCAAGACCCAAACATTGGGGTGGTTACCGGCTTATTCCAGAGTTTTTCGAGTTTTGGCAGGGAGAGGAATCTCAGGTGCACCTCAAGTATGTCACAGTCCCATGTTTCTTTGGTTTCAACATAATGGATTGTATTGGGCTTAAATTGATCGCTCTTTAAAAAGTAATCATGAATCTGCAAATAAAGTGATTTGGTTTCAACAGAAAAATCACTAAAAATGTTGGGATCATGAATGTTAAACACTTGACATACCTCCAAGTGTTCATACATTGCATTGGAATGGTTACTTGTAGATTTATTTAAAAACTAGTCAGAACCTTTGTCCAGAAAGATGAAAGAATAGATCTTCTGCATTCCTGCATTAAAAGAAGAGAACAGAATTATACAGGCATAAATGGGAAAACCTTCACCATTATCTCTATAATTGCTCCTACCAACTTTACGAGTAGTACTAAAGTCGTTTTTCAACAGATCTGCCTTTGACAATTCAGAAATGATTTCTGATATTAATTGATGTTGACCTATGCATGTAAGTGTGTTGTTGTTAACAGATTGCGCTATTCTGTGGAGGAGATTGATGGAAGAAGAGTATGGAGAATTCATAGATTGGTCCCACGATTAGCAGAATCAGCATCTTCATTGTGAGTTGCCCTCGTTGAAAGTTGGCAACTTATGCATCAGGGCATGACAGGTAGCTAGCAATTAGATCTTTCCTTTTCTTGTCTCCCCTTCTGATTACATCCCTTGGCAGTGGCGGAACCAGGATTTTCATTAAGGGGAGTCAAGATATAAAAATAAACTCATCAAGAAGTTAAGGGGTGTCATATATATACATATTTTAAAAAGAATTACTAAGTTATACAAAGTAATTTTCCGGCGAAAGGGTGTTGGTTGACACCCCTTGGGAGGTAATATTTCTGGGGTGGTGTGTATATATCTACTTCTATTTGGGACGAGTCTTTTGTTTCTTTTTCCTTTTCAGGTCATTAAGATTTGTGTAAAATGGCTTTCTACGTCTGTTCCACCTGACATTTTTAGATGATGTAAACTTTGAGTGGAAATGGAAGTACCAGACATTAGTTCAGGAAAAGTAATTGAAAATGTTCTATACCTGTTTTTTATCTTTTTTCTTTTTATTAATTGTGCCTCACATATGCATAAAAGCGATAATTAGTTAAGACAGAAACTTCCTAACCAAGTAGGCAAGGTTCAAAATGATCTAGTTCCTAGGTTTTGGCACATAATCTTGCGCCTGAGTCCCACTAGATTCTGAAGTTGCATACGTAGTAAAGCGTGAAAGCTAGAACGTCAATGTGGGCTTGGTCCGCTGGGCCAGCCCAGCCCATGATTTAGTAGGGTTGGGTTGGAATTGTTGGAGCCCATTTAAAAATGAGGTTTTTAAGCCCGGTCCAAGTAAGCCCGTGGCTCGTGAGGTTTGACTGAGATTGGGTTGGACCGGGCTGTGAGCCTAATAAAAATATTTATTTAAAATATATAAATATATAAAGTATATTGGTGATGGAAAGTCAAATTGAATCTTTACTTAAAGGAATCAAAGCTTGATCTTGGGAAGTTTTAAGAGATGGATGTTGTCATGTATTGGAAGAACCATTCTAAAAAATATCCCAATCTTTCAGCGATGACACGTGATTCTTAGTATTCATATTACCACTCTAGCATCGGAATCAACACAGCATTGGTGGGTGTGTTCTAACTAAAGGTGTTTAACGGGCGGGCTGGGACGGGCTGAACACAAAAAACGGCAGCCCGTTCGGTAACGGGACGGGCTGTTAACGGGATGGGAATTTTTGGGTCCTATAGGGCCCGTACGAGTTCGGGCTTAACGGGCTCGGGCGGGTCATTTTTTTTTTTTAAATTATATTTGTGAATTTGACTGTTGGCAACAGTTAGAAATTTTTGAAAAAAAAATTAGCACGTTAACGGGCTGAACCGGGCTGCAGCCCGTTAAGAACCCGTTAAGGGCTTAACTGGTTGTAGCGCGTTCGGTGCACCGTTTTTCAAAATCTGGACGTTAAAAACCCGCCCCCGCCCAACCCGTCCCAACCCGCCCACATATCAACATTAACGGGTTGAACCGGGCTGACCCGGGTTAAACCGGGCTGTTAGCAGGTCAGCTCGGCCCAACTAACACCTTTAGTTCTAACAAAGTACAGAAATTGCATCCTTCATGAAAATGACCAAACATTTTTTACTACTCAAAATTGGATGCACAACTTTTCCCAAACTCTAACTAGTGATATTTCTTATGTGAATTTGAGTATTATTAATTTTTAAGATTTTATTCTTAATATTTAACTAATTAATATTGCATATGAATTGTAGATGTGGATTAGAGTGAAAATGTTAAAACAACCTTGTAACAAGCGGATTCAATTGTGTTTGATTAAGATGATTTGTTGGATATCCCATATGCATGATGGACGTTCTCTTGAATAGTTTATTTTGAGTTTTAACTTTTTAGTGAATGTAATATAGTCGTCTTTTACTTTTTTAGTGTTTATTGTAATATATTGGAACGGTATAAAAAGCTATTAAGTTTTGTGAAATTTTTTCAATAAGATATTTTTTAACTTTTAAATATTTATCTTCTTTTTTTAGGTTAGAACTTAAAGAAAAAATATAAAATTATATTTTAAATAATTATGGACCGGTCCATGAGGACCCTCGCCCCATAGGACTTGGACTGGGGCAGACTGGCCATTATATGGCCCATTAAAATGGTGGGTTAGCCTAACCCAATTCGTTAATTGCTAAAGCCTACGTGGGATGGGCTAGGCTAATCCGGACCGACTCATATTGACAACTCTAGTAAAAGCCATAATCCTTGCTTTTTCGCCAACGATATGCGAGAATTTATTCACTTCGGTAAAATACCCACCCATTGCCCTTGCGAGGGGCATTTGTATCTATATCTACTTTTTGTGTCACGTTTTAACTTGTGCCCGCTTTGCAAAAAAATTTGCAAGTGTACTCGCTTTTTCGCATAACTTCAGCATACGGGGCTGAAGTAGCAAAGGCAATAACGCAAAACTTCAACATTATAGTAGACGTGCCTGAAGTAGTAAGTGTGCTGAAGTTTTTGTTTTGTAACTGGCAAACTAGAACTGAAGTTTTTGTTTTGTAACTGGCGAGAGCTGAAGTATTTTTGGGTATATGAGTAATGACTAGTATGAAAATTTACAGTGAAAAATTGAACATTACTTATAAAATGACAAGAGACAACATAAATACCGCATACTTTTCAAATAAAGGTTCACGATTTTGAAGCCGTTCACGTTCGAAATATTGAAACAGAAGCTCCACATTATCATCAGACAACTTAATTTCAACTGGTGGGTGGTGCAAATCTGTATTGATGCACTCTGGAGATGAACTGGAATCAGAGACAACAGCAACAGAAGAAAGAAGAAGAAGAAGAAGAAAACGAATGAGAAGAAAGGGGGCTGAAGTTATTTAAAAAGTGGGTACAAGTTAAAAGTTTTAAAAAAAATAGGTATAGGTTAAATGGGGGCGATCAAATAGGGCGCCCCGTGCAATTACCACCCCTTGTGATCCCTCTTTGCGTTCTGTCTCAATCATCTCCCAACCAAATGTAACCATTCTTGGACGTTCAACATCTTTTGGATAGTTTATCAAAAAAACCATGTTGGCTGTTTGTGCACATACTATGATCCAATCAACTCAAGGGGTCAAGATGGGATGATGTATCAAACTGAGCTGAACAATGACTTAATATACTCCATTAACCATCCAACTTGATCTAACTTCTTTTTTCCTTATTCACTTTCAAAGGGAAGCACACGAATAGCTTATAGATTCAAAGGTCTGAGGTACAGGTGTATCCTCGCCAAAAGATAAGTTGCTGGAGCTCATCAAGCATACAAGTCGGTTGTTTTGAGACACTTGGGGGCAGAAGAGGTTATGTTGGCAGCATCACAGTAGATAGACTGAGCAAAAAAGCATTTGAACCCTCCTTTCAAGACTTTCAAAGAATCATATTAACTGAACAAGTACCAAAAAATGTACATTCAATTAGTGTTGGCCTACATTTGAACTCAATAATCTGCCAATAAGCCAACAGAGTACTGAATAATGCAACTATTTTTTCATTGAAAGTTGATGCAACGAGTATGTGCATTCAACGTCAGACCATCTCTCGTATGTGAAGGCTGTTTTATCTTCGAAATTTATTCTTATCTAGAAAGAGCACATCAGGAAATCAGCTGAATTGGGTTCTTCCCAGCAACTTCCAAGTACCATGATTTCCATGCTTCCACGTAATGTGCAAAAAGATCTTTCAGTGCTGAAACATAGCAGACAAACCAATTTGCCAGTGAGTTTTTGCTTAAGCTCAAGAACATCAAATAAGCAACGATATAAGAACCCATTATTAAGAATGTACTGAGCCATGTGAAAAACGGAACCCATTATTTGTTTGAGCCAAGATATTGAATGCTTCATCCTCGTGTCAAATTAAACAGTAAATGCAATTGGAAAAAGTGAATATTGGATCATTTGCAAAAGATTTGGCCAAAGAAGAAAAACTGGTGTACACCTCAAATTGCACACGCATGGAGCAAGTAACCAGTTAGCAAATTAAGAATAGAACAGACACTAAATTACATAAGTGGTTGTTTCAGTGCACTAGGAAAAAGTGATTCAACATATTAATCCAAGTAGCCCTGGTAGATCACATTAAAAGTAGACACCACTTTGATAATTACAAGTATACCCCTAGTAGAACACATTTGCCTGCCTTTTGGTGTTTAACATCTTCTTAATGATAATCAATTGAATCATTAATGTATTTGAGGAAGTGAAATCAACATACCTTGGTTGTGATACTGAGGACGGTAAGTGGAGGCTAGACTTTCCCAGTCATGAACCCGTTTCATCCTGTCAGCATCAGACGCTTCAGCCTGGGCCAGGCTTGGAGGAGCAAAAGGACCAAAGTGGTAACTCTTTTTGCTTGCTGTTAAACCAGGTTCCTGTTTAGGACAGTGAATCTCATTTTCCAGGTTTTCACATTTGACTTCAGTTAGCAATTGTTTCCTAGTTGCTTCATCTGAGATACCATCCATAGGTAGTGCTACTCTGCTCCTCTTGATAGTTGTATTTGTAAGCTCAGTCCCAAATACCCTCTTCTTGGACTCAGTAGCACCAAGAGTATCAACTGATTTGTCATCTGATCTTTCTCTCATCCCCAACCATCTAAAAGCAGGTTTCCTTGTCTCTGGGTGATGGGTCTGCAGCAAGTTATGCGAGCAGCAATATTAGTAACTAGAGTTTCTTATACAAAATTTTAGGTATATTTTCAATTTTCTGCCTAATTATTTTTTCCTTCCTGATAAATAACATTGGAGGATAATTACCTTCTCAATAAACTTCATAGAAGACAATACATTTGCAATATCGTATAGCCTCCTAACCTTGGCTGCATAGATAAGAAGAGACAGTTACTTGAAGGAGCATCGATAGACAGCACAGTGGTGTTAAAAGATACTAACAGTTCATTCATCTACATTAGTATTTCGGATTATTCTTCAGCCAAAAAAAAAAGTAAGGTGTGGATTTTTACTTCTTGTCATCGCAGGAGGTCTCCCATCTCCTAACAGTATTTTTGCTGCCTCATCAAGACAAATCATATCAACCTGAGCACAATCACCACAAAGAATTAAATATATAGAAACCAAACAGAAAAACAAGTTATTGATAGTGGAAAGTTTTTTGCTTACATCGGTGCAGAGGAAGAGCTTAACAAAATTCTGTGTAAGTAGTCCCAATGATTTTTCTCTTCTATTGTCTGTCAAAAAATACCCCAAGATGCCTCAGAAAGTACTCCCAAAAGAGTAGCTGTATTAATTAAAACAATTGAATGTCATTTAAAAGCAACACTTAAAGGAAGAAAAGGCAAACACACCAGATTTGGACACGGCTGCAAAATTGGAACTGGGGTTTAGTGTCTCTGTGTGACTTGAAACAATTGGTTTGGAATCTGAATCATCATCATCATCATCTGAACCCTGATATTACATGGAGCAAAAATAAGGAAAATATAGCATCTCACGAGATAAAGGACTTAAACTAAACAATACTTAAAAATGAAAGCAGTCAAGAACTTACCTTGGCAGAGCTAGATCCATCAAATCCACTGACATTCTCTTTTAGACCCTCTTCCTAACCAAATATTAATTGAGACCAAAAAGAAAACAATTAGGTAAGCCAAAAATTGAAGAGTTTATGGTCTAAGCACTAACAATCTAAAAGAATTTACACAATCATACCACTTAAAGAATAATTGAAAGTAATTAAATAAATTTTACATTGATTGATACTCTAGAACAAATGGTAAGTAACATGTTTTATCATGTTAAATTAAATTGATAGAGTAAAAAATAAAAGTCAGTGTATATTATTTAAATCCGAACTCTAAACTATTGCATTTACCTTCAATTGTTGCAATGTCCAAGGAATTGCTCCGAACCCTTTCCATGAATACCTATTCTTAGCCTTCCTTGCAAGAACCTGAATTAACAAAAATTAGAACTATAAGATTTAAGAAAATAGAACCTTATAATTAACAAAACTCAAATAGTTACGAGTTGTAATATATAAGTAGATCTTACACCAATGCTTTCCAGTACATTCACAATATCATAGATCCGCCGTCTTTCCACCCCTATATATAAAAGGACCCAAAACAAACCCATAAATATAATAAACACACACAAAAAAAAAAAAAAAAATTAAGNATCCGCCGTCTTTCCACCCCTATATATAAAAGGACCCAAAACAAACCCATAAATATAATAAACACACACAAAAAAAAAAAAAAAATTAAGGAAGATATAAGTACCTAATCTCCGCGCAGCATCATCAAGCCCTATGGTTTCAATGCCTTCCCGATTGTATAAGCTCAAAAAACTGCACCAATTCACAAATTAGATTTAGAAAAACAGAATCAGCAAATGTTCAGATTCATACTCAAAATAAAATTAATATAACCTCAGATTCATACTTGGAACATAGGAGACCGAGAGACTTCTGTTTACGACAATAAGTAGATCTAGAATCTTTTGAAGGATCTGAAGCTAACGACATAATTGTTTTCTTTGACGGAGCGAATTCAACTGTGTGTGTGTGTGCGCGCGTGTCGCCAAGCTTTGTAAGGGTTCTGAAATGGAGTCGATATAAAAGAGATAGAAAACTCGTGCTTTAGGAAGAAGGAGCCGTTAAGAAAGGGTTTGTTGACTTTGGCGGGGTGAAAATGAGCCATTGGAGGGTTTTTGAAAGTTTGAAATTCAGATTCCACAGCGGGAATTTGAATCCCATTTTGTTGAGGAGCGCGCCTGTACTCTATGAATTGACGCTTTTGACCTCGTTTTGCTTCCCTGTTCCGCGCGCTTCGATGAGGTTAGATTTGGAAATTCGTAGGGAACAGGGGAAGTGGAAATCTGATGATGACCACATGCATAATCACGTGATTAGATTTGCTTTTTTGGCGTTATTTGAGTAATAATTTAAAAGAGCTACCTTAGGGATCATTTAACAACTTTCTGATCTTTCCAATCATATTGAAGTACTATTTTATTAAGGAAAATTTAAATAAAGGTTGTTTGGGCGCCAAAGCACAGAAATTTTGATCAAGTTTGGTCACAAATTGATATTTCAAGAATAACTCGAGACTTAAACTTTCAACAATTAACTTGAAAACTTTTAAGTTATTGAAATTGGGTTTGATTTCAGGGAATGGAATCGAACAAATAAAATTTCCTCGCTCTTTATCCCTAAAGTGAGATTTTGTTGTGCAGAAGGATCGCAAAGCGAGCACCTGACTCTAGAGGGAAAAAAGGATTACTTCTTTAACATTTGTTCATATTTGGCATAGACAGCTTTAATTTATTGAATTCATTAATCAATGTGTTACTTGAAGTTTTTGTCCGGAATAACGAGTTTTTAATAATGGCATTCCTGGAATGAAACACATAATCACATAAACAAACACATTAACCATTCTATTTCTAAGATTTCAATGGAATTTCCACAAACAAATGCCCAAACATATCACCGCCGCATATAAGCCGAATAAGTTATTGCTTACATAAAGATCCCTTTAAATCTTATACTATATATTTTGCTTTGATTTTAATTTATATCTTCAATTTTATTTTAAACCCTCTATCTTCATTCTTTTAAGTAAAGCGAGCTTGTGGTACTAATAAATTGGCTTTAAGTCCTACTTTATATATTAAAAGTGAATATATGAAGGAGGAATATATGCAAACCTCGCCATAGGGTTATCGTGAAATGGTAAGTATTCATTCATTCTTAACCAGAGGTCTGGGGTTCGAGTCCTTGAGTGGAGTCACCTTTGTTAGAGCGCTTTACCCCAATATGGGATTTCCCGACACGATTTCGAATTTAATCGGGCCCCAATATGAGTACCAAATACCGGGTGAGAAACCAAAAAAATATATTTATACAAACTTCACCTTCTCAAGTCCAATATGAATGTTGGACAGGTCCAAACACCTTATATTTGTGAAGCTTCCAAAAGTAAAGGACTAACATGTTGCAATTATTCCTCAAATCTCTATCTTCAGTTATTCAATCACAGATTATAGGTTTTTGGACTCACTTTTATTTATTGTGTTGGCCCAAGAAATTGAATGGTTTTGAAGATTGACAAAGAAACTCAGAAATGAACCAGGTCCATCACTGGCATACATAGACACAAGCAGAGTCAAAGGCACGTGAGGTGCACATGCAGGAGATAAACGAAATATGGTAAAATAAGAGATATATTCTGATCGAAAAGATTACAAAATGATAAGGAGAAAGACTCCTTAATCAGTAAGAACAGAATCAAAGATAAGGAAGGATTTGAAGAGTTGAGATTAATTAGAACTCTTCCACCAAGGAAGAGCAAAGCATTAGAATTCTAGTTAACTCTTTATTTACTAATCATATATATTGCAGATTGTTCTTATTGTACAGGTACGCACAAAAGCAGAAGTTAAGCAAGAATTGAGAGCAAAATTAGCGAGGCAATTTTGCAAGCAGTTCGTGTGAGATTTAAGTGTGCAACTCTTAAGCTACTTGAACCAGCTAGAAGAACCAGTTCCAACTGTTGTCTTTTAGTCTAGTTTACTTGTAGTAGGTGATTTCAACTTGTACCTTTTTAGTTTTATCTAGAAGCGTCTGTAATAGGTACTTTGTGTTTCAAGTTATAGCTAACTTGGAGTTTGTCGCAAATAGCTAGAGACTAGTTTTCTATAAGGGGTTAGAGGTAATTCTAGGTCTACAAAAGAGTTTTTGTAAATGTTGTTTGGATCACTGATTTAGTAAAGAGTTTTGGGAAAATCCTACTAGGAAGTAGGTCGTGATTTTTTTACCTTTTGAGCCAGGTGTTTTCCACGTAAAAATCTATGTGTTCTTTATTTTCTGTATTTGTTATTCCGCAAATAGTAGAGGTTGGAACACATAGAAGAACCTGGTCCTTCTATAACTAGTGCAAGAAAAAATTGGACACCACACATATCACCCCCCCCCCCCCCATATTGTGTGGTATTGACGTATGAAACATCAATTGGTATTAGAGCAGGTTATCCTTGAAGCGGCTAACACTTTAGGAAAAGATCAAGATGAGTGCACCACCTGGGAACTGGGAAGGACAATCAACTGCTAGGCCTCCACTCTTCAATGGCCAGTACTACTCCTGGTGAAAGAACAAGATGAGAGATCATATAATTGGTGAAGACTACGAGCTGTGGGACATCGTTACTGATGGTCCTTTGGCCACCATGAAGAAGAATGTTGAAGGAGTAGATGTGCCAAAGACAAGAGCTGACTGCACTGCTGAGGATTTGAGAAAGTGGGAAAAGAATGTTAAGGCTAAGAAGTGGCTTGTGTGTGGACTTGGTCCAGATGAGTACAGTAGAATTCAAAGGTGTACCACTGCTAAAGAAATTTGGAATACTTTGCAAGTGGCTCATGAAGGAACTGCTCAAATGAAGAGGTCCAGAGGTACTCTACTATATTCTTAATATGAGAATTTCTCTATGAAGGAAGGAGAGACTATTCAAGAGATGTACACTAGGTTCACTACACTGACTAATGAACTAAAATCTCTTGGAAGGACTCTTCTTGAGGAAGACAAGATTGAGAAGATTCTGACAAGGGTTCTGTCAGTCTCTTGGGAGAGCAATATCACTGCAATTCAGGAATCCAAGAACATTGCAACTCTCAAACTGGATGAGCTGATTGGAAATCTCACAACCTATGAACTTAAAAGGCAAACCATGAAGATGGATGCTCCAAAGAAGGAAAGGATTTTGGCACTCAGAATCACTGAAGGAGGGGATATGGAAGAAGATGAAATGGATATGATCACCAAGGATTTCAAGAAATATCTTATGAGAGGAAAGGGCTCCTCAAGAGGTGGAAACTACACCAAGGCAATGGTACCAGAAAAAATGACTAATGAGGGTTGCTATAAATGTGGGAAGACTGATCATCATATCAAGAACTGCCCTCAGTGGGAAGTTGAATGGAAAAAGGAAAGGTCAGAACGAAGGAACTGGAAGAAGGAACATGTTCATCCCAAGAAGAACAAAGGATCAACAAAGGTTATGGTTGCTGCTTGGGGAGAAAGTTCAGATGAGGAGTCAGATGATGAAGATGGAGATGAACAAGCACTTATGGAAATTGGTGAATCAGATGAGAAATATCATGAGGAATCTGAGGTAAGTATATTCCATCTCAAAGACAAGATTAAGTTCCTGTTCAAAGAAAAACTCTCTGAATTATTGCTAGATTTTATTGATGAATCCGAGGTCATTAATAAGGAAAAGAAACAATTGTCTTGTGTGATTTTAAAAGCAAAGTGTAAAAACCTGGAAATCAGAGTCAGTGAGACTATGAGTGAAAAAACTTCTCTGAAGAACCAGGTTCATCCACTTGAAACAAATGTCCTAGAGCTAAAATCTGAAATTTTAAAATTGAAACTAGGAACTAGTAAGAAGACAGTTGACAGCTCCCAACTCACCTTGGAAGAAAATGTAGGTAAACTAAAGATGAGTTGTATAGGAAGGATGAACAGATAAAAGTGTTGAAGGATGAACTTGGTAAGGTCAAGCATGAACTGGACAGAACCTGTAAATGGAACATATCCTCTGATGCTTTGACATGGCTACAGGAACATCATAGTAGCAATAGGAGAGGACTTGGCTTTGGGAATCAGCTACCTAAATGGGATCCTAAAAGCAAGTACCTCACTATTCCTGAGAACAAAATCTCTACCCATTGTGGTAAGACTGGTCACTACAAAAGAGAATGTAATGAAAAAGAACATGCCAGTCAAAAGAACAAAAGTTTTGTTCAAGGGAAGAATTGGTTAACAAATTGGGCTAAAAGAATTTAATTCATCATTTTGCTTATAGAAAGGGACCCAAACTAGTTTGGGTTCCTAAGACTAACCCCTAATTTTCTTTTGTAGGTTCAAGTGAAAGGTAGTAGCCAAATATGGTACATGGATAGCGGTTGTTCAAAACACATGACTGACAACAAGGACTAGTTCCTTTCACTTGAGGACCTCAAAGGAGGAAATGTCTCCTTTGGAAATGGAAAGAAAAGTGAAATCATTGGGGTTGGTAAGGTAGGTAAGGATGACACTCGTTCCATTGAGAATGTCTACTTGATAGATGGCTTGAAATATAGCCTAATCATTGTGTCACAATTGTGTGGCAGAGGTAACTTGGTAGCATTCACCAACCTCTACAAAATATTTTGTAATAAATCTTATCACTGACAAGATTGTTTTGCAGGAAAAAAGAGTGAACAATATATACATCATAGATCTGTCCATACTTTCAGAAAATGAATTAACATGCTTAAGTGTGCTGGACGCATAAGAGCCTTGGACATGCAAGTCTAAGTCAACTCAACAAATTAGTCTCCAAGGACTTAGTGATAGGACTGCTTAACAATAAGTTCAAGGAAGATAAAGTTTGTGACGCTTGTGCAAGGGGGAAGCATGTAAGATCCTCTTTTAAAAGCAAGAAAGTAGTAAGTGCCACCAGAACGATGGAACTGGTTCATTTGGATCTCTGTGGTCCAATGAGAACATTAAGCAGATGTGGTAAGAGATATGTGATGGTGCTTGTTGATGATTATTCTAGATTTACCTGGACATTGTTCCTAACATCTAAAGATGAGACATTTGACATGTTTACTTCTTTTGTTAGAAAAAATCAAAAACAATTAGGAAATTAACTTGCATCAATTCGGTCTGATTATGGCACTGAATTTGAAAATGCTAAATTTGCTGAATTTTGTGATGAGCACGGCATAGGTCATAATTTTTCTGCTCCTAGAACTCCACAACAGAATGGAGTGGTTGAAAGAAAGAATAGGACACTTGAAGATATGGCTAAGACTATGTTTCTTTCTAGTAAACTACCTCATAGCTTCTGGGCAGAAGCTAATAATACTGCATGCTATATCATAAATAGGTGCATAACTAGACCACTTGTAGAGAAGACTCCCTATGAGTTACTTAAAGGGAGAAATTCAAATATACCCCCCCCCCTAGGGCTTTTGGTTGCAAGTTCTTTGTGCACAATAATGGTAAAGACTCCCTAGGTAAGTTTGATCTCATAAGTGATGAGGGCGTATTTTTGGGATATTCTTCACATATTAAGGCTTATAAAGTTTATAACAAAAGAACTATGTGTGTTGAAGAAAGTGTGCTTGTGGTTTTTGATGAAACTAACACTCTTTCTGAGAGACATGAACAAGATGATGAAGAAATTGGGCTGGTCAGAAACTCAGTCCAAACTGGAGCAACACTGGATGAAGGAACAGGTGACGGAACAAGTTCATCCATCCTGGGCAATATGACAGGGGAATTGAACAAACTAATTCCCAAACCTCATTAGAACTTGTGCCTGATCCTGCTCCACAGCAACAAGGCATTGAAGGAACTTCAAGGAGTAACCAGTTGGCTGTGAAACCATACAGATATCAAAGTTCTCACCCTATTGAGAACATTATCACTGATCCAACCTCTGGAATCAAAACCAGATCTTCTTTGAAGAATCTTTGTGCTTTTGATGCTTTCCTATCTCTTATTGAACCTAAAAATATTGTTGAGGATTTGCATGATGTAGATTGGGTAAATGCAATGCAAGATGAACTCAACCAATTTAAAACAAGTCAAGTTTGGCATCTGGTAACATTACCCTTGGATAGATCAGTAATTGGGACAAAGTGGGTCTTCAGAAACAAGCTTGATGAAGATGGAACAGTTACAAGGAACAAGGCAAGATTGGTAATTCAAGGATATAGTCAGGAGGAAGACATAGACTATGATGAAACTTTTGCTCCAGTGGCAAGGCTGGAGGCAATAAGGCTCCTCACAGCCTTTGCTGCTTACATGGAATTCACCATTCACCAGATGAATGTCAATAGTGCCTTCCTAAATGGCTTTCTAAAGGAAGAAGTGTTTGTCAAGCAACCCCCGGGGTTTGAGAACAAGGAGAATCCTGATCATGTGTACAAACTTGACAAAGCACTGTATGAACTCAAGCAAGCTCCTAGAGCATGGTATGAAAGGTTATCAAAGTTCTTGCTTGAGCATGACTACAAGAGAGGTAAAATTGACAGTACTTTATTCTTGAAGGAAAAAATCTAAAGATCTCTTTGTAGTTCAGATATATGTAGATGACATAATCTTTGGAGCAACTACAGATAAGCTAAGTAAAGAATTAGATAAACTAATGGGGAGTGGATTTGAAATGAGCATGATGGGTGAGCTTAATTTCTTTTTAGGATTACAAATTAAACAAAATTCACATGGAACTATGATCCATCAGCAAAAGTATGTAAAAAAGTTGCTTAAAAGGTTTAAAATGGAAGATTCTAAAGAAATTGACACTCATATTGCAACAACCACAAAACTAGATGTAGATGAACCTGGTTTTCATCTGTTGATCAAAAGTTGTATAGGGGAATGATTGGTTCGTTGTTGTATCTCACTGCTAGTAGACCTGACATTGTTTTTAATATAGGACTTTGTGCAAGATTTCATGTTAATCCAAAGGAATCTCACTTAACTGTTGTAAAGAGAATCTTGAGATACCTAAAAAGCAGCTTTGATCTCTGTCTTTGGTATCCAAAAGGTCGTAACTTTAATCTTGTGGGATATGTTGATGCTGACTATGCAGGTTTTCTAGCGGATAGAAAGAGCACCTCAGGTATGGCACATTTTCTGGGCTCATGTCTCGTGTCTTGGGCTACTAAAAAGCAGAAATTTGTGGCTCTATCTACTGTTGAGGCTGAGTATGTGGTTGCAACCTCATGTTGTGCTCAACTATTATGGATTAAATAACAATTGATGGATTTTGGAATCGATGTTGGGTGTATCCCTATCTTTTGTGATAACACTAGTGCTATCAGTATGACAAAGAACCCCGTTTATCATAAAAGAACAAAGCACATAGATGTTAGACATCATTTTTAAGGGACAATTATGAGAAGGGATTGATCTCTATTGAATTTTTTGCTACTGATAAACAGATTGCTGACATCTTTACAAAAGCATTAAGTAGAGAGCATTTTGAAAGGAACAAGTTAGAGTTAGGGATGATTAAGATCACCTAATTGAACCGGTTCAGAATGTGCATGGAAAAAAAATTAAAAAAATGAAAAACAAATTTGGCTAAAAATTCTGAAACTTGTGTAAATAATCAGATTAACTGTTACTCAGTCTCATACTGTAAGTAGAATACTCTTTTGCCATGTTTTGATATGACTCACTGGTTACTAATGTTATTCTCTATTGTTGAAAATTGAGGCTTGATAAAGAGGATTCTTAAATGGTGAACCTGGTTCATCAGTGTTGGTTCATCTGAAAGGCGAGGTATGTGTTCTCCACTATACACACTTTGAAATATTAATAGTTAATCATGAGCAGAACTCTACCCAAACTCAAAATCTTTTGAAAATCTATCCATTATCCTTTTTGAACCAGTTCTGTCTACACTAAGAATCCCATCGTATTAAAACACCCAGAACCTAGGGAAGCTGTAACCGTCATTTCTAACTGACCAATTCCAGAAGTGATTAGACTTCTATTTGACCCAAAAATTTGTCATTGTGTATTAATTATCCATCCCCTTAAATCCCTCATCATCACTTCTGTAAGTCTTCATCAACTCTACAACCGTCGAAACCCTTTCATCTTCTCTGCTCTCAATTTTAATTCAGATTTTCCCCTTCCATCTTCGACTAAAATAAAGAATGTCTAACCCCTGGAACTATCCTGAAACTCCTCCACCCACTACCCCATCTTCGACTTCTTCCTCCACACCTCAATACAGTTCTACCCCTCCACAACCAAGTCCTACCCCGTCGTAACCCAGTCCCACCATTCCTCAACCTAGTCCTGACCCTGAACCCAGAAAAAAGAGGGTTAAGATGCTCGCCAGAAAAACAGTGGCTACAAGTTCTCTAGCAAGAAAATTGAATGCCAAACGTCAAGCCAGTCAGGCTCAAGAATAAGAAAACTCTAATGACTTCTTTAAGTCAGCGACTGAGGGGGAAGCAGCAGAATCCTCTGATTTTGAACATGTTGGTGAGAACTTAGAAACTAGGTTTGTCTTGATTTGGTCTGTGATAGATGTGGAGTTGCCGGAAACAAGAAGAAGAGGTGGTAAAAATAAAACTAAGAAAGAAAAGGAGAGAGATGGAGGTAGGAGTGAAGAGAGGGGAACATGGCAAGAATCTACTCGACTGGCTATTTGTGGAATTGAACCAGAAACGGTAGAAGAAGGATCCAAGAAGTCATGGGGAAGTGAATCAGGAGAAGCGGCTGAGGGGTTGGTAAATATGGGAAAGCCTACAGATGAACCTGATTGATCTACTAAGGAAACTCTAGCAGATTTTCTGAAAACGTTGGGTGATAGTTACAAGCCAAAGAAGAAAAGAACTCCCAAGGCTCTAACTTCTGGAACAACAAGAGAAAGTAAGTAAAGGAAATCCACTCCTTTGCTAGTTCTGAAATCCTTCTTCCAAGAGGAAGAACCACAAGAAGCACGCTAAGGTAGAGTGAGGAGGAGCTACAAAGAGCCTTGGAGGAGAGTAAAAGAAAAAGGGTTGAAAAAGGGAAGGAGAAATTTGTTGAGCATGTAGAGGCTGTTGAGGTCGATGAGATGGACCTGGTCCATCAAAGTGAACAGGTGGCAGAGGTCGAGGTTTAGACCCCAAAACCAAAGAAACGAAGACTTCTTCAAAGAAGTCTGCATATTGTGTCTACTGAACCCTCAACCCTAGCCAAGCGAACTAGGTTCGCAGTGAAACCCAAGAAAGTGATAATCGTTGATGAAGATGACTGGAGTGATGAAGAGGCAGCTGAGTCTGATGGTGAGAAGGATACGTTGACAAAGTTTGGGAAGCGTACAATTCTGAATGGGAGGTTATTAAAAGACTTGGAAGAAGCAAGCATGATCATGTTATTGGAGAAGCTGGAGAGGCAGGGCTGGAAGGACATGGTCCTTCAGTTGGATGGGAGATTGTCCAGAAATGAGATAGTGGAATTCATGGCAAACACTGTGATCAAGGATGGCAGAGTCTCTAGCAGTGTAAAGGGGGTAAAAATTTCTTTTGATGCCAAAGAATTGGGGGACATCCTTGGCATTCCTTCTGAAGGCTATGATGACTACACCGGGCAAAAATGGCCAAGTTTAGATGCTCTTCCAACTACCCTGGTGATCACAAGAAAATTCTGCGAAAATGAGGAGGAGGTTGAGCCTAAGGCAGTCTATAAGAGTGAGATGAGGCCCCCACACAAGGTGATATTTGAATTTATCAACAAGTGTGTGTTGCAAAGGCAGGAAAAGAGGCACATTGCTAATTACATGGATTTAGTTCTAATGGAGTGCCTGGACAGCGGGAGGCAGATAAAATGGCCCATTCATCATTTAGCTGTTGGACAGAGTTGTAAATGGATCCAAAGCCCACGCCATTCCATATGGCTTCATTCTCACTTCTGTACTAGCTCACTACAAGGTGCCCCTGAAGAAAGCGGAGATGGATACAAGCAAGGACCACTTTGGGATCAATACACTTTTGGCTTGTGATTATGAGGTGAATGTCATCCCCAATGAACCTGGTTCATCGAAGAGGACACCTGTGAACAGCAAAGTCGGAGCTCTTGTACAGAAGAGTGGGGCGAAGTATGCACAAATAGAACGGCTGAAGAACCGCATGGCAGAGGTTGAATCGAGATGGATGCTCTCAGAACTGAGCTTGCTAAAGAAAAAGAGAAGGATGGGGTAATTCTTTGAGATATGCTATCTCTTCTCCAAGTCAAAAACCAAGCCTCCGGCCCTTCCCAGCCTTAGTAGCCTAAGCCTGCCTTAGTACATCAGTGACCCAGATTCGGGACTTTTTTTTTGTTTTTGCTAATGGGTTTTAACTGTTTTTATTTCTTTTTGTGGATTGTGGATGAACAATGCTTTCTATCAATGAAATCTGATATTTTTGCTCTTATTCTGGTTTCGATTTCTTTGATAGTTTGAATTATTAGTTAATTGTTGATGATTAATCCATGATTGCACTTGCAGTTTCCTAGTGGCCATGAGTAATTTTTAAAGTCTGGAACTTTCATATTTTTTTGCAACTTTTCGATGATGCCAAAAGGGGGAAGAATGGTTATGTGCTACTCTGAACATGTGATATTTATAACCTAATGAACCTGGTTCTTTTGTGATAAATGCTTAATACCTAAAATGTGTCAATGTTGGATTAATTTGGATACATGTCTAAGCTTATGGACGCACAGAGTTTGTCATCGTAAAAATGGGGGAATTTGTTGGCCCAAGAAATTGAATGGTTTTGAAGATTGATCAAGGAACTCAGAAATGAACCATGTCCATCACTGGCAGACACAGACACAAGCAAAGTCAAAGGCACGTGAGGTGCACATGCAGGAGATAAACGAAATATGGTAAAATAAGAGATATCTTCTGATGGAAAAGATTGCAAAATGATAAGGAGAAAGACTCCTTATTCAGTAAGAACAAAATCAAAGATAAGGAAGGATTTGAGGAGTTGAGATTAACTAGAACTCTTCCACCAAGGAAGAGTATCATTAGAATTCTAGTTAACTCTTTATCTACTAATCCTATATATTGCAGATTTTTCTGATTATACAGGTACGCAAAAAAGCAGAAGTTAAGCAAAAATTGGGAGCAAAATTAACGAGGCAATTTTGCAAGTAGTTCGTGTGAGATTTAAGTGTGCGACTCTGAAGCTACTTGAACCAGCTAGAAGAACCAGTTCTAACTGTTGTCTTTTAGTCTAGTTTACTTGTAATAGGTGATTTCAACTTGTACCTTTTCAGCTTTATCTAGAAGCGTCTATAATAGGTACTTTGTGTTTCAAGTTATAGCTAACTTGGAGTTTGTCTGCTACAAGGGATTAGAGGTAATCCTAGGTTTACAAAAGAGTTTTTGTAAATGCTGTTTGGCTCACTGATTTAGTAAAGAGTTTTTTCACCTTTTGAGCCAGGTGTTTTCCACGTAAAAATCTCTGTGTTCTTTATTTTCTGTATTTATTATTCCACAAACAGTAGAGGTTGGAACACATAGAAGAACCTGGTCCTTCTATAACTAGTGCACGCGAAAATCGAACACCACACAAATCACCCCCCTCTTATGTGGTATTGACGTATAAAACATCATACTGGCTTCCAAAAAATAAAAAATAGAAAACAACTTCAACTGAATTCCCAACAAGTTAATTAGGAGCGACACCAATAACTTGTTAGCTTGTTGAAAAAAGAAGAAGACAAAGGTACATTTCAAGTTTAAAAAGGTGAAACGAACTATCCATATTCGGATAGAATTGAAAATGTTCATCATTTTATAATATTACACAAATTCACTGTATTCTGAATCTATCACTACTAAATATCCGGGAAAAAGCGACCACAAAAAGCGATCAAAGTTGGTCGCTAAACAGTGAAAAAGCGACCAAAACGCGTCCAAACAGGGTTGGTCGCTATATTGTTGGTCCCTTTACCTTAGAGACCAAAGTTGGTCGCTAATTAGCGACCAACTTTGGTCTCTAACATAAAAGGAACAAATATTCCGGATATCAAATATAGAGACCAACTTTGGTCGCTTTAATATTTTAATAATATAAATTTAGCGACCAAAGTTGGTCTCTATATTTAAATTACGTTATTTATTTATTTATTATTATTCAAAATATATCGACCAAATTTGGTCTGTAAACCAAATATTATATTTTAAAATTTGGAAAATAGCGACCAAAATTGGTCGCTAATTTCAAGATATTTTTTTTTTATAAATAAGCGACCAACTTTGGTCCAGATTTTTTTTAATAGAATAGCGACCATAGTTGGTCGCTATTGCCCAGATTTCTTTTTAAAATAGAATAATTTTGGCAGAATCTGGCTGTTTTGGCAGCTACACCACCTGCCAACATACCAAATCCTATTACAAGCTACAACAACACAGCAACAATAATAACAACAACAATATCAATAACATTAAAACCAACAAAGTATAAAGTTCAATAGAACTAACACATTAAACTAACAAAACTAAGTTAATGCTTATTACAAGCCATGTTTCAAATAACGGTTCTATTGTCTAGTTCAAAGTATATAAAAGTAACTAAGGACTATTTTGTTCAACATCGTTATCATCACCGTCTGATGAATCTTCATTAACAAGACGGTAATGAGAAGGGTCATTTTGTGGAGGACGGGAAGAACGATCACGGGGAGGATGGGAGGAACTAGCACGGGGAGGACGGAAGGAACGCTCACGTTCAAGTTGAGCCGATGGCGATGACTCGCGAGATCGGGGAATCGGAAAACCTCCAGAAGCTAGGAGAGCTTTGATCTGAGCTTGCATGCCATGGTACTGAGCTTGCATGACAACATACTGAGCATCTCTAAGCTTTTCTCTTTCCTTGGCTGCTTCTAGCTCGGTTGTGAGCTTTGTCACAGTCTCCCGCATAGCGGAGAGGCTCTCCCCACCAAGTTGCTCGCCTTGCGAGGAAGTCCCTATTCCTTGCATTCCACACTGATAGCGATGGAACTTCTTAGTAGGAAGCCAATATACCTTCCCCCATTTTGCACCGCCAGCAGCCTCCATCCATATTCTTTCAGCATCCTCGTTCGAAAGTTGGATTGCCTCGCCCGACTCATTAGGTAGCTGACTGCGTATGAATTCCACCACGTCAGTTGTGAAGCGACCCTATAAGAAAAATTACATTGAATTAGTATTTAAAATTTTATATAAGAGTAAATCAAAATACTTACTGAAAAGTGAAAACTTACACGTACAGTCGAGGCTCGGCCCTCGACCCACCTTTATCCGCCTCTTTCTTCTTCTTGACAATATGAGTCTCCTTGAATATCTCATCTTGCTTCATTGGACGCCCCAACTTCTTTTCCTGAAAACTCATAAATTTTAGTTAATAAACAGAATAGATATACTTTGAAAATTAAAATAAATTAATCAATTACGTACCAATCTTCTTTTTATTGTCCCTTGGTTGATCGCACCTCTAGTGTGCAAGGAGCCTTCCTTCTCGGATGCGCGAGCTTTCTTTCCTTTTTCGCTCTTATGTAAGAACACTGCAGTAAGCCATTGCCTTTGCAAATCCTCCCATAAATGCTGAAGCAACCAGTCAGGCTTCTGGTTGAACTGTCTCGCTAAGGAGAAACTATGCGACAACCGCTTGCGAGCTTTGAGATTAAAATTTGCATCCACTTTTGCGCTATAGCGGTGTTCCCACACACACTTGCTTTGTATTTCAAAAGTTAAATATTATATGGAAATATCATAAATATAAATAATTATACTGCTTAAAAGAACATTTATACCTTAAATTCATTGAAAATTTGTTCCTTCAGTGAGAATGGGAATTCACTCCAACTCGTATAAGGGGCATCATAAAGCTTTCTGGTGGCTTTGTTGATTATCCTCGTAGTAATATTACTCGGGATGAACCTGCAATTTAACAAAAAAAACACATTAATATCTTAGTACAAACTGTACAAAAAATAAACGTAAAAATAACAAATTACTCTTACCCATCACCCTCAGGGACTATGATGATCCTGCCATACTGATCATAATGCACCTTCTCATCATCATCGACATCTACGTCCGAAACTTGTACATTAGAGGCATGTGTGGAAGGTGTAGGGATGTCAGAGCTACTATCTCGCAGGCGAAGGCCTGAAATAGATGGAGTTGCTGATGAAGATGGATGTGATCCCTGTGACTGCGACATCGCCGGATCGATCGCAAGTGGCTGTGATAATGATGCATGTGACCCCCGTGGTTGTGACCCGGATGGATGTGATCCATGTGGTCGTGAGGCAGCTGGACTGTATGACGGACGTACAGTCATATGGTCCTGTGATGTAAGACCCGATGTCTGCACAAAGATGTAGGGCTGGTGATGTTGTGGCGCCTCATAATAGCCATCGGGTGGAGGATAAGACATAGGCGCAAGCATCTACATCTCTGAAGAGGGTGGAAAAGATGGAGGATTATCTTCTACCCTCCTCTTTCCCTTCTTAGCCTTTCCTCGACCCCGAGAACCAGTAGGGTCATCATTACCTCGACCCTTGCTTGTCATCTTCATAATATAATACATATTTAGATTGAAACATATAAGAAACTAGCTATAAAACGAGAGTTATTAAAGAAACCAAATTTTTAAAGCTCATCGACGTATTGTTCCTCGTCCGAGAGTTCTTCTTCCTCACTAGTTTGAGCTTCATCAGTTGATTCTTCTTCCTCATTTTCTATAATTGTTACTTCATCTATATCAACATTTTCCAATATGTGTGCAGGATGTTCCAAATCATTTTCTAAAAGTTCGTCTACTATTTAGTGAACATTGGAGATATTGTTTTGATAAGCAACATCTAACACATTCTCGACTTCCACCCTACCTACATGCGTAGTTTTAATTACAACCCACCAATCAGACTTATTCCGCCGCAATGGATAAGGAGCATAATACACTTGCCTAACATTATGTGCAATTATGAAAGGATCATAGCGATCATACTCCCTCGTATGATTAACCTCAATTATGTTGTATTGGTTGTGTACTCTTGTACCTCTTGTTGGATGTGGGTCAAACCACTTGCATCTAAAGAGTATCAATTTCTTATATGGCCAACCTGTATATTCTAGTTCAATTATTTCTTTGAGCACACCATAATAATCAATATCTCCAACTTGGTTGCCATCACCTCCTTGAACCCACACCCCGCTGTTGTTGCTATTTTTATTTTTAGAGAAATCCTCTATATGAAACTTATAACCATTCACAACGTACTTAGACATTGTTGTGACCTGAAGCCCAGGTCCCCAAGATATATCTTTCAAAAATTGATTTACACCATTATTTGGATCATTTACCTACATATTATTAAAAAAATTCATAAGTTAGCGTAACTTCCAAACATTGTTTACCTACATAGTGTTTGAATATTATATGGATAAACTTAAAAATTATTTGAACCAAGTATCAAATCCCGTATATACACCATCATGTCCAAATTGACCCACGAAGTGACTGTGACACATCAAATATTTTTAGTAGTTTCATTGAGATGTAATCACATTAAATTTTATATTTTGATAACTACTAAATCAATACTTACTTGAGAAATGGTACAACTTCGGGACAATTTAGTAACACATGAAGTCTAGATGACTTGTACTCCATATCATTCAAACTTCTCTTTCTAACATCCTTAGAAGATCGGACTGGTTGATTGAATATGGACATAGGCGGATATAATGGATCATTCACACATTCGACCGTGTTCCTATTGGGCCTATTCCTAGCACATCTCACCTTACTCTCAAAATAATAAGAGCAAAAATGAGAAGTTTACTTTGCAAGATAAGTAGCACATATAGATCCTTCAATCATATTCCTCTACTTAACAAATTGTTTGCATTTGCCAATTGTCCTACGTAATTTTAGGTTATCCAAGAACATTCAAATAAAATAGAAAATTACATAAAACTTATAATATTACCTCTCAAAGGGATACATCCAGCTGTATTGAACACGCCCTCCAGGTTGTGCCTCGTGTACAAGGTTGATTGAAAGGTGTTCCATCACATCAAAAAAACCACATGAAAATATCTTTTCCATCTTAGTATATGTTACGCGAATGTTTTGATCCATCCGGAGTAGGTTTTCTTCCCTTAATGTGGAAGAACACAAGTCTTTGAAAAACAAACTAATCTCTGTGATGGGTTTCCAGATTCTTTCAGGCAAACCACAAAATGCAATAGGCACTAAGGTCTTCATGAAAACATGACAGTCATGACTTTTCAAATGGCTCAACTTCCCTACCTCCATGTCAACTTTTTTTCCAAGATTCGATGCATAACCCTTAGGCATATTCAATTTCGTTACCCAATCACAAATTTGCCGTCTTTCCTCCAAAGTGAATGTGTAACTTGCTTTGGGCTTGAATATCTTACCATTGTTTTCTGTCTGCAAGTATAATTCAGGCCGCCTGCAATATTCTTGTAAGTCCATTCTAGCCTTCGGGTTATCCTTTGTCTTACCTTTAACATCCATCACTGTGTTGAACAAATTGTCAAAATAATTCTTCTCAATATGCATGACATCAAGGTTGTGACGGAGAAGATTATCCTTCCAATAAGGCAACTCCCAAATGTTGATACCCAATTTTTCCTCAAATTATTTTTAAAATTGCATATCTACTTTCAAAATCACTCTTTGCAGTAATTGATATTTTTTCATAATTTTCCGTATTTTTATCAAATTCTTTTCTTGTTTATTTAATATTTTATGTTCCATAATTATTCATAATTATGCATAAATGATGTTATAAACAATTTCAAATCATTTTCTTACTCAATATGTTATTTATATCCTATTTAATTCCATTAGGATTTAATTATTTCACAAATTAGCCAATATCGGTATTATTTAGTTAATTTCAGCAGTTTTTGCGATTATAGCACAAATATACATTTATACCATTTTTAAAAGCAACAACTGACCATTTATATATTTTTATAGTAGTTAACTATCTTAAT
The DNA here is from genome assembly GCA_005239495.1 of Nicotiana undulata. Taxonomy (NCBI): domain Eukaryota; kingdom Viridiplantae; phylum Streptophyta; class Magnoliopsida; order Solanales; family Solanaceae; genus Nicotiana; species Nicotiana undulata. The sequence goes on from ML244285.1 coordinate 55,247, forward strand.
TTCATTTATTCGGTTTTAATTTCATTTTACACAATTAGCAGCTATTTTAATTAATTATCTTATTTTTAGGGTATTTAACACTTAGCCCCATTTTATTTAAATTTTAGCCGACATTTAACCCAACCCCACCTGACCCAAAACCCATTAACCAACCCAACCCAAACCCATTCCTACCCGGCCCAACC
>ML244285.1:55524-71106 GCA_005239495.1 Nicotiana undulata
TTTCCTTAATTAACCCCCAACTCCCCCCCCCCCCCCTCCGACCCCTCATCCCTCAACACTCATTCTCTTTCTATCTCTCTTTGTTACTCTCTTGTTCTCTCTAGAAGCCTCCCTTGGCTTCTCTCCTCCGATGGGGTCTGTTCACCTTCTCCGGCTGATTTTCTCATTGGAAACCATGGTTCTTCATCATCTCCTGGTTATCTACCCATCTTGCACCAGTCCAGTGATACCCTAGGGCCCTCAGGCGAACTTGGAGCGGTTCACTCACCTCTCATGGTCCCCATGCCACTTTCCGGCCTTCCCTGACCGTTTGAGTAAGAACTACAACCTTTCCAACTTAAGCCGGCGACGTCTTTGAGGTTTTTCCTACTTCTCTGGGTTCCACGAAACCCTAGACCTATGTCTTTTTGATTTCTTCTAGATCTGCTCTAGATCCACGATATTACGGAGTTTCTTTACATATATTTCTCTGAAAAACCCTTCATCTTTAAACGATCTTTCATTTTAACTAGGGTTCATAACCCCTTATTTAAAAAATGATTTCTCTGCTTCTGCTTTAATATTATTCTATGTTTTCTCTGTTATTCAATGATTTATTCAAAGCTTCTATCATTTTTAACTCGCTTTACTTAAAACCCCAAGTTTTCCCTAAACTCTGAATCTATCTATGACTGATACGTTGTTTGAACTCTTATCTCTCGTAGATGTTAAGTTTCTATATGATTTCTATCATGTTGTTGTTGTTGTCAATATTTACTACCTCTGTGTTTCTATTATGTCTAACATCCTTGTTCGTCTATGAACCTGTGTGGTTCTTGCTTTACCCAGGGTTTTCAATCTTTTGCTATTCTCTACTGCTTGCCTAAGGTCTTCTTTGATTTTGTGCTATTCATTGCTTAACAGACTCGATTGCTTGTTATATTAGCCCTTACATAGTATTCCCTACTGGTTCTATTGATCTCCCTCAAGGTTGTGATATCTTTTCTCAAAACTGTGACTCATATGTGTTTTCCTTAGAACCTTTTACTGATTTTGAATTACTTCCTTACATGTGTGATACTTTCCTTAATTAAAACTGATTCCCTTGTGAATTTAGTCCTATACGTGATTCCTGTGATTTATTTTCAGAATCAAATTGTATTCTACAATATTTTACGTGCCTAAATATGTTTTCATTTATTTGACATATACTTTCCTTACTCGGAGCATTCTGTATTCAGCCCTTACTATATACCACATTCTTTATTACTCTATTATGGTATAATCAGTTTTTATTGATTCTTTCCTTATTTAGTCTAATTTACACCCGTTAAATCATAACTCCCTGATTGAAGGGAGTCCCAACTTCTGATTGGTTTAATTGATGTTGTTCCTATAATTGTGCTACCCTGTACTTGTTTCTAGCATTATATATACATTCTATTCACTCCTCACAAACACACGAACAATACACTGTTCTACTGCATCTACGCGCACATACTCTCGTGTCTCTCTTGCTGCTACTTGCAACTCAGTTGGCTGCAAGCCAAAACTGAGTGATTCTACTGTGCTATTACTATGCTGCCCTACTGTTCTGTTGCATCTACACTATTGCTCTGCCTCTCTTCACTTTGCTGCTCTTCATTAATTTGCTACTCTTCATTTCTCTCATTCAACTGGTATGGTTTCAGTTTAAGCCTACAACATCTAAAACAACATGTTTCTGTTTGTATTAAGATTCCTTTTGTTTCTCTTATGCTTCTATATGTGGTTCTGCTGTTTACCTTGCGACTAGCATGTCTATTTTTCCTTTTTAATTCAGCGTGCCTGTTGCTTTTCTTACATGCTCCTACTTGTGGTTCTGCTGTTTACCTTGCAATTAGCATGTCCATTTTACCTATGTGATCTTCCCCCTCCCTCTAGTTCAACATGCATATTATGTTCCTACTTAGGTTTCTGCTGTTCAACCTGCATCTAGGTTTCTGAATCTCTCTTTCACATGTCTACTGTTACCTTGCCTTGCATGCTCAATGTGTTTCTCACACTCAGTCTCGCTCTTTATGTGTATCCCCTGCATATGTCTAATGTGTTAATTCAGTTATAAGGCTAGTTTGCTTGGCTGATATGTTTGACACTTATTCCCTGAATCCTTAGAAACCTTTGATCAGGTGTATGTGTATTACCTGCCTCACAGTCTGTATACTTGTCCCTCAAACCCCTTCACCTTTATTTGTGATTGCTTGGACCATCATGTGATGCTGACTTTGTCTGTTTTGTCTTGCAAATTGTTTTTCAACAACTGAACCCTTATTTTTGAAAAGCTGGTCTTTACTAAAAATTCCTATCCTTTTCAAAACTATTTTGAAACCCTGTTTTACTTAGCTTCCTCTATCATGAGCACATATCACTACTCCTAGTTTCTAAGTTCAGCCCCCTTCGTGTGAGCACTGCCTTGGAGACCATTTGAGTACCCATTGAACACTGACACACAAGGCTGGCATTCCACACTGCACCAACTCACTCTTGGCTGGGGTACCTGGGTGTGAGCACTACCTGGGATCCTCTGAGATCCTTAGGAACTCTGACACACCTGGGTTATGAAAGGTCATGGCATATGGCATTGTTGGATCTGGAGACTTGGGCCTACTGTTAGGCTCCCTATAGTGTAACTTCTTAATTTTCTTGTGTACTTATGTAATTTATGCAATGGTGGTCTGTAATAATTAATTATAAAAACGATTTAGGGGTTGGATAGTGAAATGGGTGGGGTTATGCATGCTTAGTATGGATATGGGTAGAAACGATGCCTATAGGTTTACTTTTCATATATGTATGCGCAATAGTCACCATGCTTAGGAATGCATGTCACTCATGCATTAGATACCATGATACTTAGGTTCTTTATTTCAGCGTCTCATCATGCTTATGTCCACTTAGAAATCATGTTCATAGGATAGACAAAGAAATGGCTGTTATAATGTTCTTGCTTTTAGCATTCTCACAATTGCATCACCTAGAAAATCCTGTTTTAGGCTAAATAATAACATTAATTACTGTCAAATCTTGCATTTTAGAAATCATGTCCCCTTAGGATTTCATTTTCAGCATGCTCATGTTATCTATGCCAAAATCATGTGTTAAAACCTACTGCTATGAATACCTACAAAAACATGTATTAGGATTCAGATTTCTGTTTAACTACTGCGTTCTGCCTTAAGGCAAATGTATTAATAAAAGGATCTCGCTAAAATAGATTCCGATGCTGAAAATGCTCATGTATTTAGAATACCATGCAGAGTCTTTTGCATCATGTTTCATCTTATTTGCATTTAGACATCATGCCTTCTAGAATTTGAACTCATATTCTCTTTATCACTCACTCCTTTTGCCTGGTTAAAATTGAATCAGACTTATCCATGTTTCACAATTATTTCTCCTAAAACTGGTAACTAAAACAGAATTATTCTTGCTTAACGACAATTTTTCTAAAACTAGGAGCTAAAACAGTTGCAGTTGAAGCGGTTTAATACGCCTAGGCAAGCCTTAGGGCTTAAACTTGCTAAAACTGGATATCTACTTCTGTGTACTTTTGGCTAATAATAGGTCAAAAATCAGTATTCTGAACTGGTAAAAAAAATCCTTTCTCTGAAACTCTGCAATAAACCTGCCTCGCTACTGTATTCTCACCTGGACATCATGCTTTAGGTTATGAAGTTAAAGACCTTAATTTTGTTTTAGTCGTGCTTATTATGTGTATAACTTGTGGAGGAATATCTGAGCCTTGTATTTGCCTCTATGTGTTTCCCCTCTGTTTGCAGTCTTAATTGTTCTTACTTGTCGCTTAGCATTTTGTCCTTTAAACCTGAGGGTTCAACCTAGTACTTCCCCTTTTTAGGAATAGTAGTCCTAGCCTCCTCCGGAACTGATAGGATGGGACGGGTAATAGCACGCGATAGAGTTCGTGACCAACACACGTTTTAAATACCTTCACGGGGTGGGAAAGGGTAGAATATGGATATGATGACCGGTGTGCTAATACCACGTGTAGCTCTGCCTATCGGGTATTGCATTGATGTGATCCATATTACTTTAAACCTAGGACGTCTCTTCTCAAATATTTACTTTCAATTGCTTTCAACTTTTTAATAAACTTCAATACTTGTTTGAAATCCCCTCTTATATGAGCCTTATTTGTTATTTGCTTATCGTTCGAATTCATGAGCCATTTGGCCGGGAACCACAGTTGTGGATCCTGAGGGGTGCCTAATACCTTCCCCTTGGGATAACCTCAAGCCCTTACCCAATCTATGGTAACGCAAACTAGTCTTATGAGTTAACTAATCTAGGTGCCCTAACGCACCATAAAAATCGTTAGGTGGCGACTCTTCCTTTTAACCCTTTTTTAATCTTCAAAAGGAGTTGTCCAAAATGTCATAAACCCGATCTCTCCGCTTTAAGAGGGGAAAAAGGGGGCGCGACAGCATGACGACTCTGCTGGGGATATATACCTAGGCTTTTTCCATTGCAAATTATTTCGTGAATTTGGACCTTTAATTTTGTTTAAACGTTTGCACCCTTTCCTCTTCCCCATTACATGCCGTTAATTGTTTACTTCTTTCAAATATTTATTCACATGAACAGAACTAACATGTTTCTTTGTTTCCCTTTTGTAATTGCTTTCAATCATAACTGTTGTATTTACCATTTTCCTTAACGTGCAAATACATGATTATCTGTTTAAATGTTTATTTATTGCATATCATGCTCGACATTCATACTCCACTCGTTCCAAACAAAATACTATAGCAACGCTTACAATGAGTGGTTGCGCTATTCCTATATTACTACCCCTTAAATTCGGAAAGGCGTATTTGCGGTAAAACTAGTCGATTCGCGGTGCAGTCGATAGTTCCGTGCCTTCCCCCTTGAGTTGTCCGCTCAAGGGTACCAGTCTAAAACCCCATAGAAACTTTACTCCGTTATACTGTTGCATGCATCATGGTCAAACTTAGCTAGGTTAATGTGTTGTCCGCACAATAGCCTTTAAGAGAGCCTTGTCCAAAGTCCATTGGGTTTTCCTAAAACCCAAACAGACACCCTCACGTTCTGTGCATTTATTTGGAAAACTAAATGCTTACTGCTAATTATTGGTGTTAAATAGTCGAGTCGGTGGGGGTAAAGGGCCTAACCTTGTCTGTTTTGCAGAAAATGAGGCATGAAGTCCCCAGATTCGGCATGGTCACCAATATTCATCCTAGGATGCTGAATTGGTGGGAAGACCTCCACTCTAGTGACAAAACTTTCGTCAGAAAACACCTGGGAAATCTACCATCTCTTCTGGATATCCAACCAAACAAAATGATAATAGAGGCCGCTACTCTGTTTTGGGACTGTGATAGGTCCGTGTTCTGTTTTGGGAATCTTGAAATGACGCCTTTATTAGAAGAGATAGGAGGATTGGCTGGTCTAGCTTGGGAATCTCTAGGGTTGCTGATGCCTGAAAACCGCACGGGCAGGGGTTTCCTCAAAATGATGGGTTTGAAGAAGAATCTAGAATTGGTGTGCCTGAAGGATTCATACATCCCTTTCGACTATTTATATGAAAGGTACAGACACAGCAAATCGTACCGCACCTACCAAGCCGAGTTTGCCATCACCTCTCTGGGACATATCTATCGCCGAGTGTTCGTGTTTATGGTGTGTGTTTTGGGTTTGATTGTATTCCCAATGAAGAAGGAAAGAATCCATACTAGGTTGGCCATGATAACTAAGACGCTAATGGAAGGGATAGACGGGCAGGATTTGAGCATTGTGCCCATGATCATCGCAGATATATATCGGGCCCTAGAAATATATCAACGAGGAGCAAGGCATTTCGAAGGTTGCAACTTATTACTCCAACTCTGGCTCATAGAACATCTACAAAAATGTGAATACCGACAAGACATCCATCGAAGGATTTGGGATGACCATATCGCTTTTTATCACCCAAAGTGAATGAGCTATATTCCCGACATGTTCGCTCAGCCGGAGAATGCCGAAGGATGGGTTGAATTATTTGGTAACTTAATCGAGGATCGGGTTCAATGGATGTTCGAGTGGTTTTCGACAATGAGTTCATCATTCGATCCCGAGACGCTTCATTTCTGATACTGATTGGTCTGAGGGGGACATACCCTTACGTCCCTCTGAGAGTTATGAGGCAAACAGGTAGAAGGCAGGTCGTACCTAGGGTCGATAAAATGAGTCATCTTCGAGCAGACTTTCAGAATGATGATAGCCCTCACAAGTGCCAAGCTCAACACCTATGGCACTGCAGGATTAGGCTCGAAAAGGACACCATCGAGCTAGACAGGTATCACGCCGGTTGCACTCGTTTCTATCTGGGTTGGTTAGAAGAAGATCTGGGTGGTCGAATCGAGCTGGGGTTCGTTCGAGGTCACCGCGTCATAGACGAAAAGGCTGAAGCACAAGTCAAGTACAACCAACTGCGCCAAAGGATCCGTGAATGTGAGGACGATCACCACAAGATACATGAGTCCAACAAAAGGTTGATCGAGGAATGGAAGGACATGGCTGTCAGCGCCAACCAGAGGTTAAGTCACTTGGAGCAAGGTATAGTTGAACTGGAGGAGAAATTCATCAAAAGTATCGAGACTTGCCAAAAGGCTGAAGGAGCTGAAAGGGGATACTTAGCCAGAACCTACCTACTGCTGGGACTTCACTAGTTGGGAAAGCTGATCGAGGGAAGCAAGAATGCCAAATCTGGGGAAGGTCCTTCTGGGACCAAATAGATAGGGGTGTCTTATTTTCTTCGTTAATGTAATAAGGCCAATGGCCATTAGTGCCTTTTATTTTCACATATTTAGAGTCATCTTAAAGATTTGTCTATTTTTTATCAATAAAATAAGGCATTTAGCATTTTTTTAGTTTTCCGAATCAATTTGTCGCTAGGCCTACCTCGGGCACAAAGAGGTCCCCAACTTAGGATACGCTTTACATTTCCGCATTATGTGTTTACTTTCTGCAATATTTTTCATAATCCTCACTAACTCGGTTACCTTTTGTTTTGTTTCTCTTTTAGTTATTATCCCCTTCCCCAAAGGTTAGTTCGCACATTCTGGCATCATCCGCTTACCGCACAGATCCAAAGGGCCTCCACCTACTCCTTCTCTTAGTCCTCCCAAAGGTAGAAACAAGGGTAAAAGTAAGATGGCAGAATCCAGCGGTATCAGGAAAGACAATACGGTTGAACAGGTTGAGACTACTGAAGGGCGGGGTATTCAGATTTTGCATGAGAACATGTCACCATTGGAACAGAAATTGTTGAAGTTTCAAGAGGAGATCGACCAGGTCCGGAATCTGGCCAATCTGTCATTTTCCCTCAACATCCCTGACGTCAACCCTACACCACCACAGAATATCCCGAAACAACCAAATCACCCCGCACCTCACCATAACCAAACTCTCCCTGCACCATGCAACACTTTCCCCAACAACACTCCACCATCCATCCACGAACCTCAAAACCCCACTAAGGACCATGTCCATGCCTACAACAATCCCATCTACGTGGAAACTATGACCCATTCCATTCCGCCTATCTCACATACATCCGAATTTGATGATAAGGACTTGCTTATCAAGAATCTAGCTGAGGAACTTAGAAAGATGACTAGCCGAGTTCAGGGTGTCGAAGGAGTCAAGGGAATTGAAGGTTTGAACTATGAAGATCTCTGTATACAACCTGATGTCGAACTACCCGAGGGGTACAAACCTCCAAAGTTCGAGATGTTTGATGGCACTGGTGATCCGAGGGTCCATCTGAGGACCTACTGTGATAAGTTGGTTGGCGTGGGAAAAGACGAAAGGATCCGCATGAAGTTGTTCAAGAGGAGTCTGAAGGGAGACACACTGTCTTGGTACATCAGCCAAGACCCTAAGAAATGGTCAAACTGGGTAGGCATGGCAACAGACTTCATGGACAGGCTTAGATTCAATACAGAGAACGCACCACAAGTTCTCCGACATTATAAAATTGGGAGAGCGAATTGAATAAGGTATCAAGAACGGTATGGTTACAAATTTTGAATCTTTTCAAGCCACTAACAAAGCTTTACAGTCCGGTGGTGTGTCTAAAAAGAGAGACGTGGGAGCCGTAATGGTTGCAGGACAAGCCAAATCCCTACCCAAATACCAAGTCTACCCAACACCTCCCTTCACGTATCAGCCAACCCCAAACTACCAAGCACCCTCACCTTCCTACCAAGCTCCACCGCCCACATACCAATCTCCACCACCCACATATTAACCTACTCCACATAGATATTCACAACCCGCTCCCATATACAACACCTATAATTCCCAGCCACCTCACTATCAATCACCCCCTACCCGCCAAAACTTCCCTAGGCCTCATCCTAACTTTGATCGTCGCCCTCCAAAATAATACACCACCATAGCCGAGCCTATTGACTAGCTGTATGAAAAGATCAAAACTGATGGTTACGTCACACCTATCCCTGCTGCCACCCCTGAGAACCCTTCTCAATGGGTTAACCCAAACAAATCCTGTGCATACCATTCTGGCATGAAAGGACACACCATCGAAGAATGCCGCTCTCTGAAAGATAAGATACAAATCCTCATTGATAACAAGATTATTGTGGCAAAAGATCCCACTCCGAACTCCGCAATAACCCTTTACCAGACCATAAGGGTGGAGGTATCCATATGATTGAAGTAGATGATGATTGGGATCCCGAGGGGTCAAATCGGGTTGATCGCAGAAGGCGATGACCCAAAGAAACCTACAGTCACTCTCAACCCGATCATAGTCCAAATTCATCCATCTGAGAATGCCGAGGTGAATATGTCTATCCCATTTGAGTTTGAAGCAGCGCCGCCTGCAAAGGCGAAGGCGCCAGTGCCAATTGAAGTTGAGTTTGTATCTCCAACAAACGCACCAACACCACTCGAGGTTGCAGTGCTTCCACCCCTAACATACACTCCAGTTGAAGTAAGAATGACCACGCCAATTCCAGTAGCAATATCAACCACACCACCTTTATATTCAGATGCTATCCCTTGGGATTATACAGCTGAGGCAAGAAGGAAAGGTAAAAACAAGTCTGAAGGAGCCATCGCAGCACAGGGTATGACGAGAACTGGTAGAGTCTATACCCCTGAGCATCTGGCCGAGTCAAGCTAGCAAGCTGCCAACTGCCCTCCCGTCATTGAAACAGGTTCCGATGATCTTTGGAGGAAAATACAGGCTAAGGAGTATTCGGTCATCGACCAACTGAACAAGACACCAACGTAGATATCTATCCTCTCTTTGCTGCAGAATTCTGAGATGCACATAAATGCTTTACTAAAGGTGTTGAGCGAAGCATACGTGCCGAATAACATCACTAGTGGAGAAATGGCCAATATGGTGGGCCAGGTACTGAAAAGTCACAAAATTACATTTCATGAAGACGAGCTACCACCTGAGGGATTGAGACATAACAAAGCATTGCACATCACCGTGCAATGAGAAGATCATTTCATCACGAGGATCTTGATCGATGGAGGTTCCAGTCTTAACATTTGTCCGCTGATAACACTCAAGAAATTGGGTAAAGGGCTACATGAGATAATGGACTATTTAAGGAAGTTATTCAACAAGTTGAGAAAATATAATCTGAAGATGAACCCCGCAAAGTGTGCATTCAAGGTTCCTGCTGGGAAATTGCTAGGATTCATCGTGACCCACCGGGGAATAGAATTGGATCTGTCAAAGGTCAAAGCCATTCAAGAGCTACCGCCGCCAAATAACAAGAAAGATGTTATGAGTTTCTTGGGGATGCTCAATTACATCAACTGATTCATAGCACAGTCTACAGTCATCTGTGAACCGATCTTCAAAATGTTAAAGAAGGACGATGCAACTAAGTGGACCGAGGATTGTCAAAAAGCTTTCGACAGAATCAAGGAGTATCTATCCACACCGCCGGTCTTGGTACCACCTGAGCCAGGTAGACCCCTGCTACTCTACCTTGCCGTACTAAATAGAGCTTTCAGTTGCGTTCTGGGGCAACATGATGAAACAGGAAGGAAGGAACAAGCTATTTATTATCTCAACAAGAAGTTCACTCCGTATGAAGCCCGGTATTCTTTGTTGGAACGCACTTGCTGCGTTTTGACCTGGGTCACTCATAAGCTGAGGGACTACTTTTGTGCCTATAGAACATATCTCATATCAAGGATGGATCCATTGAAATACATCTTTCAGAAACCCATGCCCACTGGCAAGCTAGCCAAGTGGGGAAAATCCTTTTGAGTGAGTTCGACATTATTTATGTGACTCAAAAAGCGGTCAAGGGACAAGCACTAGCAGACCATCTTGCTGAGAACCCAGTGGACGGAGAATACGAACCCCTGAAAATGTATTTTCCTGATGAAGAAGTATCATTTGTAGGAGAAGACATTGCAGAATCCTACAACGGTTGAAGGATGTTCTTTGATGGCGTAGCAAACTTCAAAGGAGTCGGTATCGGAGCAATATTAATATCAGAAACGGGTCAGCATTACCCAGCATCCGCCAAACTCAGGTTTCCTTGCACCAACAACATGGCTGAATTTGAGGCTTGTATCTTAGGGCTCAACATGGACATTGACATGAACGTCCAGAAGCTGTTAGTGATCGGTGACTCAGATCTATTGGTACATCAGGTACAAGGAGAATGGGCGACCAAAAATTCCAAGATACTACCCTATCTACATCACATTTGGGAGTTGAGAAACAGGTTCACAAAGATAGAGTTCCGGCATGTCCCCAGAGCCCATAATGAGTTTGCTGATGCTCTGGCTACCTTGTCATCTATGATTCAGCATCCAGACAAAACTTTCATTGACCCCATTCTAGTGAAAATTCACAATCAGCCAGCTTACTGCGCCCATGTCGAAGAAGAAGCAGATGGAAATCCTTGGTTTCATGACATCAAGGAATATTTGGCAAAAGGAGAATACCCAGAGCTTCCAAACGCCACTCAGAAGCGCACACTTCGGAGATTGTCTAACAATTTCTTTCACAGCGGAGAAATCCTGTATAGGAGGACTCTTGATTTGGGGTTATTAAGGTGCGTCGACGCAAAGGAAGCATCAAAACTATTGGAAGAAATTCATGCTGGGACCTGCGGTCCACATATGAACGGGTTTGTATTAGCAAAGAAGATACTCCGAGCGGGTTACTTCTGGATGACCATGGAAACATACTGCATCCAGTACGTCCTGAAATGCCACCGATGTCAGATACATGGAGATATTATAAAAGTACCTCTAAGTGAGCTTAACGCAACAAGTTCACCATGGCCATTCGCCGCCTGGGGCATGGACGTCATTGGACCTATCGAGCCTGCCGCCTCCAACGGATACATGTTTATTCTGGTCGTCATTGATTACTTTACTAAATGGGTCGAAGCAACCTCCTACAAAGCAGTCACCAAGAAAGTCGTGGATGACTTTGTCCACGATCGCATTGTTTGTCGGTTCGGAGTTCCAGAATCAATCATCACCGACAATGGTTCTAATATCAACAGTGACTTGATGAAAGCCATGTGTGAAACATTCAATATCAAACACAAGAGCTCCATGGCTTACAGACCTCAGATGAATGGAGTTGTAGAAGCCGCTAACAAAAACATCAAGAAGATATTAAGGAAGATGATAGAAAGGCACAAGCAATGGCATGAGAAGTTATCATTCGCCTTGTTGGGATACCGCACCACGGTCCGCACATCAACCGGGGCAACTCCCTACATTCTGGTTTACGGTACAGAGGCTGTTATTCCTGCTGAAGTTGAGATTCCATCTCTGAGAATTATACAAGAAGCTGATCTTAGCGACGCGGAATGGGTAAGAAACCGTTATGAGCAACTAGCCCTCATAGACGAAAAGAGAATGAACGCAGTTTGTCATGGTCAACTATATCAGAACAGGGTCCGTACATGGTTCACAAAGTCAAGCCAAGACGATTCACACCAGGGCAGCTGGTGCTAAAGAAAATCTTTCCTCACCAAGACGAAGCCAAAGGGAAGTTGTCTCCCAACTGGCAGGGTCCGTACATGGTTCACAAAGTGCTGGCAGGAGGAGCACTCATACTTGCAGAAATGGACGGAGAAGTTTGGCCAAAACCAATCAATTCAGATGCGGTCAAGCGCTACTACATGTAATTCCTTATGCTTTTGTCAACAATGTAAATTGAACTACGCCTGACCTGATTCCCGTTTAAGAGGGGATATGTAGGCAGCCCTATGGGTTCAGTTACAATTCAATAAAAATTTCATTCCCCCCCCATAATTGGAAACTGGGGCAGAATTTTGAGGAGGACCCTCAAAATTCTGAAGCAAGCAGCAGTCTGGAAGCATCCACCCAACCAACTGGGGAAGTATTTTGAGGAGGACCCTCAAAATTCTGAAGCAAGTTCAGCCGATCGCTGAGCAAGCAGCAGTTAGAAGTATTCACCTATCAAACTGGGGCAGAATTTTGAGGAGGACCCTCAAAATTCTATAGCAAGAGGTTGCAATGCCTCGAACCGCGTCACGATCGGCGGTTCGTCTAAAAACTATTTAGATTATATGCTTATATTATATCTTTACAAAATCATGCATATTTATTTTTGAAACAACTTGTTTAGCAAACGCTACCCCCAACGGTACAGACAGTATCATCTGCGAGCAGACAAGTCAAGCAAAGCCGACAGGGATACGAACTAACCTTCCCCCTTTTACAGAACTTACAATTTTTCTTTGGATGCAGGAAAAAATATCGCAAGACATATCATCCACCCGAAAGACATATAGTGTTCAAAGACATGGTCCTCAAACTCGTCGCACATGCCAACATTTGTTATCAGCACAAACGATGTTTCATTACCACAATGCTCTACCGCAATTTATTACCAGCTAAGAATTTCTGTTGTCAGTCTTTTAATATTTCATAAGGCTACCATTCTGCCTTCCGAGGTTAAACGCTACCTCCATCTGCATCTGCATTGCATAAGGCTACCATTCTGCCTTCTGAGGTTAAACGCTACCTCCATCTGCATTTGCATTGCATAAGGCTACCTTTCTGCCTTTCGAGACTAAACGTTGTCTCCATCTGGATTTTATTTATTGCATAAGGCTACCATTATGCTTTTCGAGGTTAAACGCTACCTCCATCTGCATCTGCATTGCATACGACTACCTTTCTGCATTCCGAGACTAAGCGTTGTCTCCATCTGCATTTTATTTATTGCATAAGGCTACCATTCTGCCTTCCGAGACTAAACGTTGTCTCCATCTACATTTTGTTCATTGCATAAGGCTACCATTCTGCCTTCCGAGGTTAAACGCTACCTCCCCTTTACTTTTCAAAGCAACTACTGTCTCTACCATTATCTACTTCGCTTCCTTTCGGGCTAAGCTCCGCCCCTTTAATTCGCAAGACTAAGCTCTGTCTTGTTAGCATCATACTATTGCATTTTTTCATGGGCTGAAATATCGCCAACCTATCCAAAGGCGTCATCGTTCAGAGGCATAATCTTCATGGCCCTAGAACATCATTTCATGGCCCGCATATCTCATTATTCAAAGGCATCATGGTTCAGAGGCACCATCCTCATGGCCCGAGAACATCATTTCATAGCATGCGAATCCCGCATCAAGTGATTCATGGCCCAGGACATCATGGTCTAAGGACGTCATCGTCAACCGTCCAAAGACAACATTCATAGTCCAATGGGAATCTACATCATGTTTAAATTACACACACTCTATGCTTGTTATTCGTTTGCAGGAAATTGTCTAGGAACAACCAGCCAGGCAGGAGCGGACCGCTTCAGTTCTCCTAACTACCCCATAAACCATTTTTGCTCACCTTGCTTTGCACCTTGCGTCCGTCCTTATAAAACGTCACCGGTATACTTCATCGGTGACTCCTGAACTACATACGACCTGATTCCTATAAAACCAGGGATATGTAGGCAACTCAGAAACCAGGGTGCGGCCTAAATCTTTCATACTATCTCCATCCGATCAAAATTGGCCATCATATCTTTACCCCACAACTCTTTCATCCTTCCCGGGTAAAGAGGGGCAGTTGTTGATACCCAATTTTTTCTCAAATTATTTTCAAAATTGCATATCTACTTTCAAAATCACTCTTTGCAGTAATTGATATTTTTCCATATTTTTATCAAATTCTTTTCTTGTTTATTTAATATTTTATGTTCCATAATTATTCATAATTATGCATAAATTATGTTATAAACTATTTCAAATCATTTTCTTACTCAATATGTTATTTATATCCTATTTAATTCCATTAGGATTTAATTATTTCACAAATTAGTCAATATTGACACTATTTAGTTAATTTCAACAGTTTTTGCAATTATAGCACAAATATACATTTATACCATTTTTAAAAGCAACAACTGACCATTTATATATTTTTATAGTAGCTAACTATCTTAATTTCATTTATTTGGTTTTAATTTTATTTTACACAATTAGCAGCTATTTTAATTAATTAATTATCTTATTTTTAGGGTATTTAACACTTAGCCCCATTTTATTTAAATTTTAGCCAACATTTAACTCAACCCCACCTGACCCAAAACCCATTAACCAACCCAACCGAAACCCATTCCTACCCGGCCCAACCCCATGCTTGATCTGAACCGTTGATCATATGAGATCAACGATCCAGATCTAAGTTACCTTAATTAACTCCCAACTACCCCCCTCCCTCCGACCCCTCATTCCCTCAACACTCATTCTCTTTCTATCTCTCTCTATTACTCTCTAGTTATCTCTAGAATCCTCCCTTGTCTTCTCTCCTCCGATGGGGTCTGTTCACCTTCTCCGGCTGATTTTCTCACTGGAAACCATGGTTCTTCATCATCTCCTGGTTATCTACCCATCTTGCACCGGTCCAGTGATACCCTAGGGCCCTCAGGAAAACTTGGAGCGGTTCACTCACCTCTCATGGTCCCCATGCCACTTTCCGGCCTCCCCCGGCCATTTGAGTAAGAACTACAACCTTTCCGGCTTAAGCCGGCGACGTCTTTGAGGTTTTTCCTTGTAACGACCCAGCTGGTCGTTTTGTGTGTTGGGACTTTGTTCCCGTGAATGACTCTTTACATAGCGGCTACTCGTGCCTTATGACTTGTGTGGGCAGGTAGTTCGAGATTCGGAAGTAATTTGGCCAGTTCAGGAACACTTGGTTCCTGAAGGCTAGCCTATTGGCTGATTTTGGCTCCGAGCAGCATTTTGCGAAAACGACCTCGGAATCGAGTTCTGACAGCTCCAACAGCTTCGGATGATGATTTTGGACTTGGGAGTGTGTTCGCCTCGGGTTATGATGACCCGAGAGTGTTTTGGTACCTGAATCGGAATTCAGGATTTTATGTGATTTAGAATTTAGCCTGGAATTGGACCTTGTGATATCATGGTCCGAATGGAATTCCGGAATTGGCAATAGTTCTGTATAGTCATTTATGACTTATCCACAAAAATTTGGGGTCATTCCGAGCAGTATAGACCCGTTCGGCGTATCGATGAGCCATTTGGATTT
>ML244287.1:508-18702 GCA_005239495.1 Nicotiana undulata
AGTTTATTTATTCTTAGATGCTCATGACTATTGACTCCAGTTCTTGGGAGGTTGTTTAGAATATTATGGGGACGCTAAGACTTAATTATATCATTTATGCTATGGTTGCTTGCTTATTATTTAATTGTGAACTATTTTAATTGAACAAAAGCGTAGCAATGTGATGGTTGGCTAGCCTAGTTCTACGATAGGCGCCATCACGGCCTGTTAGGATTTGGGGTCGTGACAGAAAAGTACCCCAGGACTTAGAGGATAAAATTTGTCCAGTTGTGCGAATCTGCGGTCCACTATGCGGTCGCCTATCAAGTATGCGGACTGCATAATGGTCGCATAGTTGGACAAATTGTTTTCCATTTTGAGGAAAACTATACGGCCCAAAATGCGATCGTATATCATGTATGCGGGCTGCATAGTTGTCGTGTAATTGCACCTGAGTTTTTGCGGAGGGAGTTATGCGGCGCACTATGCGATCGAATAACAGGTATGCGGACCGCATAGTTGCCGCATACCTGGGCAGATTCTTTCTCTTTTATGCCCAGCTGAAGGCCAATAATGCGGCAGGTTTGTGGACGGCATAACCAGAATGTGATCGCATTCCAGACCGCTAACCTGCATCGGGTCTCCTATTTTCTAATTTTTAAAACCCGACCCCCAGCCTAATATAACACCCATACCTCATAATTTTAACTATTTTCTGATAAAATAGAGAGAGGAGAGAGTGGGTTCTAGTGAGAGAGAGTCCCAACTTCATCAATTTGATCCACCATCACTACTCAAGCCTGAAATTGATCGAGTAGGGCACCATTTGCTTCTCTACAAGAGGTAATCTTCTACCCCATCAACCTTAGTTTCCAGATATTTGTTAAAATAAAACATGGTTAGGTGAGTTCATGAAGATGGGGGTAGGAATCTTGCATGCATATAACCAACTGGTCATAATCTAGTAAAGGGAAATGGGTTAGAATAATCTTTTGCTAAAAAGAGGCCATTTAATCTAAAGGAACACCTAGTGTTTGATAGAATGCTCAAGTGAGTTCAAGACATGATCATTATTCCTAATTCTAAGTTCAATTATGCCACATTGTGAACTAGATTGAAGGTGATAGAAGGTCCGGTGAATTGTGATAGAAATCTAAGTAAATATCCAAAATCGAAGTATGTATGGCTAACTTTAATCCTTGTAGAATCGTCACGTTAGTGTCCGAGGATTTGATATGAGTTCCTTGCTTGATCATATTTGAATTGATTGCTCTAATGTGTTGAGGCGTAAGATCCTGTTCTCTGATTGTTTAGTTGTTTACCATGTCACCACGTTACTCAAAATTGTGAAATATGATTCTTTATGCTTATCCTATCATGTGCAAAATTCATCATATGTTGGAACTTATCGATATGAAGGATAGTGCTACTAAACGAATGAATAGGGTAACAAACTCAGTTGTTAAATGTATCCAACTGCCAAAGGCTATGTAGTAAATGATGGGAAAGAAATGTGAATTGGTTTAATTGAGTTAAATGGTTATGGCGTACCTTACATGTCTCACTGTTTTTGTAAAGGTTATTGTGCCCCTTGATTTCATGTGGTTCTCTGATTGCTATGAACTTATACTCTTGGTGACAGAAATTCTTGTGATTGAGTTGTTGTTTGTTGCTTATTTAAACTATGTCCGGTGGGATTGGGTTGCGCGTCGCAGCAGGAGGAATAAAGATGGTATGTAGAGAAGGAACAAGGGTACAACGTGATTGTACGGTGGGATAAGGTTGCACGCCGCAACCGGAGAAATAAGGGTGGTTTGTTGAGAAGGAATAGGGGGTGAAATATTAATGTACTGTGGGATCGGGTTGCGCGCCGCAACAGGAGGAGATTGGAATAAGAAACTGTGAGACTCTCATTTGTGTTCTCTGTATTTCTGTGCAACATTGTTTGATTTCCATGACTGTCTTTTACTTGTGTACTGTTTGATTCTACTTAGAGTGAAGTTTGTTCATACATACTAGTATATTATTCAATTGTACTAACGTCCCTTTTTTCGGGGGCACTACATCTTTTAAATGGAGGTAGGTGGTTCCGTAGCAGGTAGCGCCGATCGACGATAGTGGTGCTTTCTCCTCATCCCTTCAGCAGTTCTGGTGAGCCCCATTCCCCCCTGAGGCCGTGTGTAGATACATGTTGATCTCATTTGTACATGTTGTCCCTTTTGAGGTATAGCCGGGGCCTTGTCGAAGGGAGGTCTATGTATATTTCTCCGAACTCTTAGAGGCTCCGTAGACACTATGTGGGTTATATATATATATTTTGGGTAGTTGTTGAGTTTCTCGTAACCATGATTCCGTATCGTAAATACTGTAACNTTTGGGTATCTGTTGGATTTACTCGTAACCGTGATTCCGTATCGTGAATATTGTAATTAGTATGTATGTTTAAAAGATCTAATGTTGGTAATGGCGAAAGAGGAAAATGGACTTAATGTTATGAATAGATATATGCTTTTGATTTATCTCTTGCTACCTCATGTAAATAATGTATGCTATAAACACGGGGAGAAACGAGTCGAGTAGGAAAGGCTAAACAAGCTTGCTTGATCAGGTCACTCGGTTAGGCGTCGGTCTCGTCCCTCGATTTTTAAGGCGTGGCATAACCTAACTCTGAAACTACACGTACTGAGATTATCTCTCGAAAGATGTGATGTGATGTCGACCCACATGACATTGTGGTGAGACAGCTTAACCGATCTGGCTGAGATCGGATGCCATGCCGCGCACATGATGGTGTTATGATTGGATGTCTCGGGGTGATATGGCTTAGCCGATAGGGCTAAGATCGGACTCCGTGCTAACATCACGGTGGTGTATCGGTACTAATGATCTCCCAACTTAAAAATATTGATACTTACTTGAAATTTATCTCTCTCTCTCTCTATCTCTCCGAACATGACACATTGATACTGTTTGAGGCTCTCATTGATTCCATGTTTCTTTCTCATTTTACTATTACTTGTTCTATTAAGAAGGTGTTTAGTCTTACATACTAGTACTATTCCATATGTACTAACGTCCTTTTTACCGGGGGCGCTGCATCTTTAATGGATGCAGGTGATTCCACAACAGGCAGTATTGATCAGTGATAGCAATATGCCCTATTCTAGCTGACTTGGTGAGCCCCCTTTCATTTTGGGGTCTTGTATCTCCTTTCCTGTATGTATATTGTTTTGAGGTATAGTTGGATCCTTGTTGTCGGCACCATCATGCTACTCTTATGTATCTATTAGAGGCTCCGTCGACATAGTGTGGGCGGTAGATTTGTTTTCGGAAGTCGAATTAGAAATGTTATATTTGTAACATAAGTTTCTACTTCTATACTATGAATGTGTAATGTAATATTTTGGAAAATCTTGAATGACGTTCTAACGAAAATGAAATTTTGATTGTTCATGTAACCTTCTCCTTATCTGATTAATGTAATATATCTTCACTCTATTCATGGGTAAGGTCGGGTAAGAAGCATCTAGCAGGCTTGCTTGATCGGGTTATCTCGATTGAGCGTCGATTGCTTTTCCCGAGGTTGGAGCGTGACACTTGTGAAGAACTAAATAAGTTATTGATGACAAGTATATATTGTAGCTCGTAGATTAACTCTTATTGAGTCAATTGAGTTACATGAAACTCTTATTAGCTAGATGAACATCAAAGGTATGTTAAATCAAATCCTTCCATAGAATTGTTTCTATAAAACTTCATGTTTTATAAGCATGCCTATGTCTAAGAGTTCTATAAGGTGTTCGTGTTTGATTGCGTGGGACAAGTAATCATGCATTTTTCATATGTTTTGAAATAATAATACTCAAATACTATATATCATAAGGTGTTATTATTATAATTACTTTTACGACTTGAAATGAATATTGATGGTATGATTATCAGATTAAAATAACTAGGATAGGAATATTTCAAGTTTAAGTGAATATGAATTTATGGTTTTCAAAAAAATAAATATGAATGTTTTTGAAATAACATGTGGTTAGTCAGCCTAAGTAAATGACAATTACTTAAAGTTCAAAGGTGTCAAATGAAATAAAATATTTTATGAAATATTTTGTGAGTATTTTTCGTCAACTAAGAAAGTATTTACAAAAAGAGGAAACACTTGAAGCTCAAACATCTGAAGCTACACGTACTGCTATATGACTATGGTGATACCCATTAGTTTGGGCGATTAGAAACCACCTTTCATTTAGATTCCCTTGGTTGGGATTATTTTTCTTGTCAACAAATTTGTCAACAATCATACAACATTGTAGTGAGATGTCCAATTCTCGAACTAAAAGTCGGAGCATCATACGGTACACATGGTGGATATATTTATGTAAGTGACTAGAGACTTCCTCCTAAGATAATAAGTTTGTTTAAAGCTCAAACGTTTTAATATTTTGAAATTACATATAAAATTTTCATATTTTCTCCATATGTTCATGAAATGGACCAACCAATCATTTTGAGTTTTAGCGTTTTGTTCAGTGGTTTGATATTTTGAGTAGCTTCAAACTTTGTATTATGACTTGCGTGTATGGTCGGTTTCATTCTTTGAGTGATTCGGGATTGATTTGGAAGAATGATTCCCATCTTAGAAGTTTTAAGTTGGAAGAGTTGACCAAGTTTGACTTTTGCGTATTTGATCTCGGATCGGAGTTTTGACGGTTTCGTTAGGCATGGATGGTTATTTTGGACTTAGTTGTATGTGCAGATTTGGATTTGGAGGTTCCTAGATTGTTTTGGCTTGAATTGGCAGAACTTAGATAGTTGAAGGTTTGGAAGGTTGATCGATTTGACTTTGTTGATATTAGGTTGGGATTGTGATTTTGGGTGTTGGTATAGTTCTGTTCTTTTATTTGGGACTTGCGTGCAAAATTTGAGGTCATCCAAGTTGATTTGATATGGTTTGACGTGAGTTTTTGATGTTTAAGGTTTATTAGTTAATTAGGCTTGAATTGAGGTGCAATTCGTAGTTTTGACGTTGTTTGGTATAATTTGAGGCCTTGAGTAAGTTCGCGTTATATTTTGAAACTGATTGGTGTGATTGGAAAGGGTCTGGGGGGACTCGGGTGTGTTTCTGATGGGCTACATGCTATTTCTTTGTGCTTTGGATTGTTGATTGCTAGTGTCTGATATCCTTCTTCGCAATTGCAAAGAGTATTTCGCTTTCCTGTAGTGTATTTTGGTCCTGACAGCTTCTCTTCTTCGCATTCACGAAGCATCCAGGTTTTGGGAGGAGCTTAGCCTATGTGTTTGCGAGGTCCAGGATGCGTTCGTGATGGCTTAGGTGCTTTCTTCAGCGTGTTCGCGATAGGGAAAACGCAAACGCAAACGCAAACGCAAAGGCCTTTTTCGGGCAGGTGGGTTTTTTGTCTTCGTGGTCATTATGAGGGTCACGCGTTCGCGATGAGTATGATTGGATAGGATTATATAGTATTCTATTTCAAGGGTTTTTATTTTTTTTACCATATTTTGAGTTGGAGAGCTCGATTTTGGGCGATTTGAAGGGGATTTTTATGATTTGGACCGGGTTAAGTATATTTACTCGAATTTATTGATATTATAAGCTCCAACCTCGATATTGATGTTTGATTGGTGATTTGAATTTGAAAAATGTGTAATTTTAGTAAAAGCATTTCTAAAACATAAATTGATGATTTGAAGGCTGATTTGAGGTTAGAATTTGATGATTTTTGTATGGTTGGACGCATATCGAAATGTGTGTTTAGATTTTGTAAGTTTTGTAGGGGTAGTAGGGTGCGGGCCTAGGGTTAACATTTTGTGTTGGCCTTTTGGTTTTCATTAAAGATCGAATCTTTATTATCCAAAATCATTTCCTACGGCTTTGATTCATAATATTAAGTTATTTTGGCAAGATTCTGGCTGTCTGGGGGTTGTTTCACATGGGAAGGGATTCTTAAAGTATTGATTTAGATTCTTTGAGGTAAGTATCTTTTCTAACATTGTGTGGGGAACTACCCCGCACGATTTGGTTTAATTGCACCATTAAGATTATGTGAAAGACGTGTACTTGAGGTGACGAGTCTTATATATGAAAATTGACCACTTTAGACTCTTAAGTTCACGTATACGCATTTAATTGAAGTTGTTATTAAACGTTATATCTTTCATTGTTGACTTTACTTTTATGAATTTAATTGAAGTTGTTATTACATGGATTATATTGTAGAGTTTATTCTTCCGTTTCATTGTGTTGTTGTCGAGACTTTGTATATATTATTGTTGAGCCGCGGGCTGTATTGTTGTGATATTGCTATGATTATTTTGGCAATGTTGTGGTTTTTTCTTTATTGTTGAGCAAGCGACGAGACAAGGGGAGCTATGTCAGGGATGATATGTGAGATCCCGGGGGCATATTATTGATAATATTCGTTTGCTGGCGTGACTTCTCTATGTGTGTCATGCATATTACGTGATTTGTTGTGTTGTCTACTCGGCGTCTCTGAGATTACTTGTTGACTTGAGATGTGATAGTACACTTGCACATGCATACAACGTAACATGTTATTTATAACAGTCCAAGAGTATGAAACTTGATGTTCGTTGACCATGTACATGCATTCTTGTATATCTGCCTTCTCTGTGATATGGTTGGACTAGTAGCATGTGACTATGCGGGGTGGATTCTGATGTTGAGCCTGTGATAATCCTGGGCGAATCATGATATTGACCCTGTGACCACACCGGTCGGATTGTGATATTGATCCTGTGAGCATTCCAGGCGGTTTGTGCTATTGGCACGTGACTTATTCATGCAGAACGTGAGTAGTGCGTGAAGTTGTGATTGATAATGTGGGCAGGAGGTTCTATATGTATTTGATTCGTGAAATGAGATTTGTGACTCGTGATTATGAGGTGTGGTACCTCGGGGTGATATCTCGTTATGGACCTTGAGTTAGAACGACTTGATTATTTGGTTGTCATTTATTTTCCTTAATTGGGTTCACTAGTACTTTAAATTTGTTCTAATTACTTGTTGCGCTATCACATGTATACTCATGCTTATCATTTGTTTCTTTTACTTACTATTTAGCTATATATTCATATTTGTTTCCCCTGTAAGCTTTATATTAATACTTTGTACATGTTTTTTTGTCTAGTAAGTGTCTTCACTTGTACCTCGTCACTACTCCACCGAGGTTAGTCTTGATTCTTACTGGGTATCTATTTTAATGTACTCATACGACGCTTATACATATTTTTGTGCTGATCCAGGTACTTCGGAGCGTGCCGAACAATAGCTAGCTGCTTATGATTCGCTGCGGAGACTTCAAGGCTTACCTGTTATTGCGTTCGCATGCCTCGGGAGTCACCTTCCGTTGTCTTTCATTACTACTGTTTATCTTTGTTCTAGAACAACATTGTATTTAAAGATTTCTGGTCAACTCAGTAGAGCTTATGATTCTATATTACCAGTTTTGGGATTGGAAGATTGTTGTCTAGTGTTGACTTTTATCATGTCATTAATCATTTTAAGTTAATAGGTTAGTCATTTATTTCTATTAAATTTTCTATATGTGTTAGACTTACGTATTCTTAGAAACAAGATGTCATCACGAACCTTAAGGTGAAAATTTTGATCGTGACAGTACATGTCGAGGGAGTTGACTATACATATGAGTACTTTTCATGATGCACTCACATTTCTTTTATGGGGCCGTTGCATTTTATTGGGAATACATGTATTGAGATTCATGATAACATGGTTACCTAATTAGCACCTCCCTCTCTTCTCCAGCTGATTATGCCATTATGGTGAGCTTGTTGTTATTTTAGTGGTTATTGTGAGTAGAAAACTGCTATGTATTTAAGTTATCCTTGCTAGCTCTATATACATTGGTGATCATGTATTTTTGTTTAGAATATTGACATTGTATTCACGAAAATATGTTTTAAATTATAAAGACTTTGGGATATTATGCTAAATATTTATAATTCCAAATCTTTGATAATTTCTTTATCATGAAGCATAGATTGTCCGTATCTACGAATGAAAACTAAGTTTGTTAACTTAATTATAAGTTATAAGATAACGGATGCAATGTCCTGCTCCCCCAATTAGGTTAGGGCGTGACAGTCTCATCTCAAAATAAATTTCACAGCTAGGTTTTATCCTTGGTTTTTTAAAAACGTTGGCCAAGCAATTTTCTTTCTTTGACACCATCAAAAGTTGCAGTGGAATAATAGGTACTCTTTCGTTCTTAATTAAAGATTTTGAGTTCGAGCTTTTAATATGTAATCATATTCAATAGGGAGAATATTATTTTAAAGTAGGACTTTCCTCTATAAATTCGAATTAATCATGATCAGACCCAAAAAGAATATCAAATCTCAGATGAAAAATCAAATAAATGATATCTTTCTCTGACATTCCTAAACAAACAAGAGACATATATATGGAGGAGCAAGGGGTGAGGAGCAAAGCAGGATGAGCATATGGGTGTGTCAAAGACGACAAAGAGCGAATGGAACAGACAAGCAATGATTGCCGTACGTTAAACGAGAATTAGCACATGGGATTTCGCCGCTCATTGCTCTTTGCTCTCTACGGCCCACGTTAATTACTACGATTTAGATTTTCTCTCTCTTTTATTTATGGAATTTTTACTTTCCTATACCACGTTTGAAACCTTATTACTCTTAATATTGAAGGTTAGATTTAACTACATTTCGTATACCAAATTACCAATTATATACCATAACTAATTTTTGGGTCTAATTAATGGAGCAGTTTTTTACTGCATAATTAAAGGACCGTAACTACTCACGTTTCTCTCTCCTTACCCCTCAATCCCCCCCACGTTTTACCTTTAAACATAACTCCCAGCTCCACGTTTTACCTTTTACACTACACCTCCCCCCCCCCCCCCCCCCCNCACACTTTAGTAAGTTGAAGTTAAACCATGAAGAAAATCAAATCTCCAAAAAAAATACTTCAAAAATCTGCAGTAGGTGATATCCCCTCATTCGATTTGGAGGTTTTAACACCAAAATCACCCAAAAAAATAAGTAAAATCTTCACATGCAATTGAAGAGAATACTCATCGATCATCTCCCAGACAAACCCGAGCCGAGATGAGAGCAAAACAAAAGCATGATGTAGATGATGGAGGAAGTTCTACACCCGGCAAACAACTCAAACGAAAAGGGAAAGAGGTAATTGAAGACGACGATTTTGTTGAAGAGGCCCCTAAAATTCCAACAGCAAAGAAACTCAAGGTGTCTCCTGCTTCCTCAAAACAAAAAATAAAGAAACAGTACAAAAAACACCCAAAAATGGCTCAGAACAAATCTTTGGTGAAGGTAAACATTTATTAGTTTCGTTTTTCAGTTTTTTAGATTGGTTTTTGTTGTAAAAATATAGGTTTAAGTGTTCTACTATAGTGTAGATTAATTGTCTTAATTTTGTAGATAATTTATAGTTGTGAGGTTATACAGTTTATAATTGTAGTTTTTTGTAGTGATTTTGAAGTTAATTTGTGGTTACCCTTTAAAATGTGAAACAGAGTTGTAGTTAGTTTTTCATCCTGCATTGTTGTAGACAATATTTTATATTTGTAAAAGTATTGTAGTGCTTTGTAGTTAAGTGTGTAAAACAAAAAATGAAAAAACAGTCCAAAAAACACCTAATATTGGTTCAGAAAAAATCTTTGGTGAAGGTAAACATTTATTAGTTTCGTCTCCAGTTTTTAGTTTGGTTTTGGTTGTAAAAATCTGTGTTTAAGTGTTTAACTATACTGTAGATGAATTGTCTTAATTTTGTAGATAATTTGTAGTGCTGAGATTATACTATTTATAATTGTAGTTTTTTGTATTGATTTTGTAGTTATGTTGTGGTTACCCTTTAAAATGTGAAACATAATTGTAGTTAATTTTTCTTCCTGCATTGTTGAAGACAATGGTTTATATTTGTAGATGTTTTATAGTGCTTTGTAGTTAAGTGTGTAGAAAATGACTTGTATGTCTTTTTTGGTTGCTGCCTTTT
Organism: Nicotiana undulata; assembly: GCA_005239495.1. Taxonomy (NCBI): domain Eukaryota; kingdom Viridiplantae; phylum Streptophyta; class Magnoliopsida; order Solanales; family Solanaceae; genus Nicotiana; species Nicotiana undulata. Next base: position 10,545 of record ML244287.1, read on the forward strand.
TTGTAGAAAATGATTTGTTTTTAGCTATTGTATAGTTATTTTGTTGTTATATTGTAGATAATTTGTAGATTAATATTTCCTTTTCATGCAGTTTACTAATGTGAATTAATTTATCATTTTGTGCAGAATGAACATTATTTTGCCCCTCATAATGTGGATTATGGGGTGTTTAGATTCCACAGTTTGTGTGATCCTAGCATTCCTAGACAGATAAAAGAGTTATTGTCTCCAAATGCTTTGAAACTTTTTAAAAATACATATTTTGGTTACTTACTGTCTCTCTCCCCCCATTTGCATGCAAAACAAAGCTATTCATCTCTTGATGAAGTATGAACTGACTAAGTCTAATGCATCATTTTTTTCAGTCCACTTGAAGGGTGAAAAATTGAATTTTTCATTAAGAGAGTTTGCTTTAATTACCGGTTTAAATTCTGTGAATAAGGTTACAGATTATGGATATACTTCTAGTTATGTTAGCAAGCTAATAGCTATTTTCCTAACAAAAAAAAAGTAGAGAAGTGGTATTTTAAAAACATAGTAACAAATAGATCTTGGTTAAACGATGAGGATGCAGTCAAGTTGTGCATTCTTTATCTATTGGAATTTTTTGTTTGCCCTTATGACAAAGACCATGTGTCTTTTATAGACCACTTTAGGTTTTATTTGGTAGAGTCTGGGCAGTTTGTTTCATACCCATGGGGTATTAAATCTTTCAATCAGGTTATGGAATCTGTTAGGCACCGGCTAAATCCCAATGTACATTCTTATCTCATACGGGGATGCTTATTAACATTGCAAGTATGGCTTTATGAGTGTTGCTTGACCGTCAGCACTAAGCTTGCTACGAGGTGTTCTGACTCAATACCTCGCATATTAAGATGGTCAGCTACAAAGGGGCAGATTTGGTTAGCTTCCTTTGAAGAGAAGATGATAAAGCCTGAGTGGATTAAGGTAAAGCTTTCCATTCTTTTATCATTCTACATTTTCCTTCATAATATCTACACTTACTCCACATTTTATGCCTTAACCGAACTACATATTTTTTTTCCTCATTCAGTTCACAAGCATGAGTGGATCTGGAGAAGAGATTGGAGTGCTTACTTTGCCAGACAAAATTGAGTATGAAGATCAAGAAGGTGAACAATCATCTGAGGTTCCCACTAATGGTCCTCCAACATTGGAGCCCAAACAAACAGGTTTTCAAGAGTACAAGGACTCTGTGGCTAAGAAGATCATAAATTTAAAAAAGGGAATTGAGCAGGTAATATTATGAACTACAATATATTTACATATTAGATACAATTCATCGACATTTCATAAATAACCTATTTAATATATACAAATTTCTTCATTCTGACATATTGCTATCTATAATTGCACATGTTTATTAATGTATGTTAGGACACATTATAAAATCAACAACTTACTATATTTTTAAATTGTAGGTTGATGGGAAGCTAGAGGATTTTAGGAAGGTTGTATTTGTGGAACTCAATGGCCTTCGAGTGTTTATAGATGATTCTGTGAAGACTGTTTTGAATTTGATAAACATGAGAAATGATGAGGATGAGGCAAAGGTAAGAGTTGATATATATTTATATACCAAAACAAATAATGACATATGAAACAATATACTCAATGTAACATAAATTATTTAGTTTGCTGGTAGTTCAACCAAATACAATGACCAACAAAAAGGAGTGAACAACCAGCAATTTCAGTTCAATATTGGTGAACAAGTGCATGCAAGCACTAGCAACACAGGTATATAAACTGTGGAAAATACCTGTATAGACCATATCCACATTATTCACATTTTATCCACAACTTTCAAGGCAGCATTATCTAGTATTATTTATTATTTTTAATAATAAATCGAAGATGCAATATGTACAGAACATGTTCCAGCACATGTTGACTTATATACAGAAGTTCAAGTTGCAGCTGACGAAGACCAAGCAGGTATACTATCATAATGTCATTCAGTGATATATTATTGTTGTTTATACATTTTTACATTCACGTTAAGTAATTTAAGTATTATGTTACAGAGATTGAAGATATCAATGCACAGTCCCCAATTCATGGAGTGATTGTAGCAACTCAGACAGAAAAGGACAGTGAGAAACAGGGAACTGAAGGTGAAGATGCACAGCATGTGGATGAATGTGTTTCTGAAGGATCAGGCATTGAGAAGAAGGGTGTCACATTGGATGATTTTGAGTTNAGAAACAGGGAACTGAAGGTGAAGATGCACAGCATGTGGATGAATGTGTTTCTGAAGGATCAGGCATTGAGAAGAAGGGTGTCACATTGGATGATTTTTAGTTACCCGACAACATAAAACAATTGGTTAAGTATGACGAGACAATACCAGATGAAGCAACACCTATGCACCCGGGGAGAACCAGGCATCCGGGGAAGCATGCACGATCACCTTTCATATCTCTATACAGTTCTGGAGGCAGCATCTCTCTTGGACCTAAATTTTTCCACCTCAAGCACCCTTTCACTACTGTTATAAGTGAAAATGTAGATCCTGATGTTTTGGATAAATTCAACAAGTGGTTATACCAATGTAATGCCAAAGGATCTAAGAGGTATGAATGATTAATTTGACACCTTCATTTCAGCATTTAAAGTTGAAATATGTAATTCATTCTCTGAATTTTTTTTCTTGGACATTTATTTGTTGTTCCAGGAGGAAGTCTACGTTTTCCATAAAGGATAACCAAATCAAGCTTTGGTTAGAACTTGGAATTGAAAATGTGGATAAGAAGGACTGATTTTATTCCCTTGCGCACCCCGGACAAGTCCTCAACGACTCGGTAAGTATCAAAGAATAAATTCACAAGATTTCATTTGTTTTCTGTGTTTGTAGTTTAATTGTAGTTCTATTATAGATATGAAATATATTTGTCCTTGAATTGTACTATAAATTGTAGATATAACGTAGTCATTCTTATAAATGTTATTTTTATTCTCTATAGTGTGATTGTATTTAGTTTGTACCTTATGTATCATATTTCATGATGCTTTGTATGTAAATATTGTATATGTGGTAATTTGGACGAATTGGTATAGTTGTATTTCATGTCTGTAGTTAAGTTGTAGTTATATTGTAGATCATGGTGAAACTTACAAGATTAATTGTAGTATAAATGTAGATATGTAGCTCTTCTATGGGACTTGCAGAATATATTATTTTGTAGGTGTTAAGTGTGTAATTGTACTTACACTGTGGTTTAATTTAGATTTTATGTTGTATGCAGCATATTGATGTTTTACTGTATTACCTGAGAAAAAGAGGCAAATATGGCCCCGACAACAACACTAGGTTTACAACAACCGATTGTTTGTTCAAGACGAAGATTGAACAAATATATGAGAAGTTCATAAATGCTCCACCGGAAAGAAGTATTCGGTTGTAAAACCCCAGGATGATGTTGCAGAATATATTCTAGGGTATAGAATACTTGCAAATGTTCCATGGGATGAAGTTGACTATCTCATCACGCCCGTGAACATTGTAGAAAATTTCCATTAGGTGTTGGTTGTTTTCGACATTGCGAACATGCAACTTTATGCGTATTATTTCATGGTGTCTTCACGCAATCATCAAGTTGTTCAATCATGTGTTGATAAGTTTTCAGTCATTATCCCTCTTTATTTGTCTTGCACTGGTTTCTATGGGAAGCGTAAAGATATTAACTTCAAGAATACAAAGGTGTAGATTGAGAAACCAGTTACAGACCCTCTTAACATTCAGTGGATGGTTGCGGAGATTCCACAGCAAAAAGAAGGATCACTGTGAAAAATATATTCTCTCTTTCTATACGTTTAATTCTTTTTTTGTTTATAATCATTTGTTAAATAATTAATATTTTTTGTCTTATGCAGCGATTGTGGTGTATTTGTGGCTGCCTTTGCGGAGTATGTTAGTCTTGGAGATTTGTCAATTCCCGCAGAAGATCTTTCCGATATTGAACAACACCGTAGACGATATGGAGCTCTACTGTGGGACTATGCTACAAAGAAGAAGGAAGATGGGTCAATCAGTGAAAGCGAGGTTACAGGCAGGCTAGCAAGGAGGAAGGGTGCTCCTACATTAAATGAGAAAAAAAGGGTCCCGAGAAAGAAGAAATAGTGTCATGTTTATGTAGTTTACTTGATGCTAGTTGGTAGTTGAAGGAGAATACACAACACGCTGAACAAATTTTTTATGTTTTTTATTGAAGCATAACTTTTTGTTTTGTTAATTTCTATTCAGTTTTAGTAGGTCACTTGAATATAAATTTATTGTTTTATCTTCATTTGTTCAATCAGTTCAGCACTGTAACTTAATTATATTAAACGTTGCTATTATAATGTTAGAATACAATTTGTCTACAAATTAACTACAGATTATCTACATTTTTGAAACACTCAATGTCGTGATTGTCTATAATTTAGTAGTTAAATATGTTCATATTTTTTGTATGAAATACCTTCAAGTTGTAGGTAATTTATGTATATAACTGTCAGTTCCAGTTATATTACACAACAAACAGAAGAAATAATAATTCAATCATAGAAATAGATTATCTACAAAATATATATGACTAAGCTACAACTTATTAACAATCTACATTTTAACTACATGTTGTCTACATTTTATCTACAATCTGAAATTACTGTATATTACAGTTAATTTTTTTTAAGCAGTTGTATTGTTGATAATAACTATTATATTTTAACTACAATATATCAAAAACACCTTTATATGCTTGACACAATACATAAAAACATATTAGCAAACAGATAAACAAAATGAAATTAGCTACATAATGTTATTTAAAAACTTAAACGATTACACACAAAATTCTGCCAACTTGAAAATACTACTAGTTATTTGGAATTAATATTCTAACTACATGATATTTATTTCTTTTTTGGCGTATTCTTGCAAGATCTTTTGTTATGTCCTTCACCTCCACAATTTCCACATGACACCTTGTACTTCTTTGGCTTTATTTCATCATATGTTTTATATCTTTCCTTTTGAGGTCTTCCTGGCTGCCTTTTATCTCCAGTCGATTGATTTACTACTTCATCTGAAATATGTTGTGGCACATTCCATTTATTTTCATCAGGAAGAGGATTTACTGGTATTTCATACGTAAGCAGTAGGCTCTCCTTTGTGTAATACGGAGAGCAATAGTTTTCATATGTTTCATTCCTGTGCCTTAATGCTGTTAAAGCATGCGCACATGGAAGTTCTTCTAGTTGGAATTGGCCACAACTACATTTCTTGCTTTCAAGACAAACTATGTACCGCTTCACACCATCTAACACACTATGTATATGATCTGTTGAAGCCCTCACCTACAATTGCAGAACAAACAAAAAAATTATCATTTCAAGCATAAAAATAGATTATCTACATATTATCTACAAATCATCCACAAAAATTCCATAACTAATTTTCAGTCTACTAACTATCTACAATTTGTCTACAATTTATCTACAATCTGGAAACAGTGCATGTTAAGTTATTTATTTTTTTTGCACCAAATAAAGAGATCTTACCCTAAACTTCTGAGATAATGTTCTATTGTTCTCCAATTCTTTGTTGAATTTGGATCCAAGGAATGTGAAAGTACCCTTCGCCTTCAATAATTTCTCATTGGTCCAGCGTTCTAGAAGTGTCCGCATATACTCTAAAAGGTCAAATATTGGCAGCTCTCTTGCATCTTTTGTTACAGCGTTCAATGACTCTGCAATATTTGATGTCATTGTCCAAGTTCTATTCACCGTTTCATGTACTCTTGACCATCTATGATAGCCAATATCATATAGGTAAGATTTAACACGCGGGTCTATCTCTTCAATCTTTGACATCCTTTCATTAAATTCATCCAGAGTGTACGACCGTGCTGTAGCAAAGTACAATTCATATAATTGTAGATGACCCTTCTTGAACTTTGACCTTATATTTGTCCAAATATGCCACATGCAAGAGTAATGTGGCATGCCCGGATAGACAGTTGATGTTGCCTTCAGGATACTCTCATTCCTATCTGAAACAACACACATTGAATGTCTTTCACCATATGCCCTCATTGAATTGCTCAAAGAACCACTTCCAAGATGCGTCCTTTTTAGAATCAACCACAGCATATGCTAAGGGCAATATTGTACCTACATTATTATTTCATAAAAATTTAACTGGCAGCTTTGAAAATGTACATAAAAATATAAATACATATCAACTGCAATAAATCTACAAAATATCGACAATTTATCTACATTGTATATACTACCTACCAAATAACTACAATATTCCTACAATGTATCTATATTTTATAGACTACCTACAAAATAACTACAAAAGTTTTACACTTTTTACCTACTGCATCCTTGGTGCTTGCTGTCAGCATAATCCCCTTGTAGGCTGACTTTAAGAATGTCCCATCAATCACTACTACTGGCCTACAATGTTGCCAACCACTAATTGATGTACAAAGATCAACAAATGCATATAAGAAGCATTTATCTGTTGTCTTCTTCAATTTAATAACTGAACCAGGATAAGTCTCCTCAAGAATATAAAAATATTTTGGTAATTTGCTGTATGAGTCGGCAGGATGCCCTCTCAAAAACTGTAAAGCCTTTTCCTTTGCTCTCCATGCTTGCATGTAGCTTAGGTTCACGTCGTGTTCGGATAACATGTAAGTTTGTATGTCCTTTGGTGAGTAAACAGTCTTAGGATCACAATACTTTGGAATCACCATGCTACCAACTACAGCTGCAGTACATTTGCGCTGTATGAAGGTATCGTCCATTAGGGAGCATGTGTGTTGTCGATTGAAACTCCTTATCTTGAACATTGCAGAATCATTAATTGACGTTGCCTTGAAGTGCCATTTATAGTTTTCACCAACGCATACAAGCCTGTAGCTACAAAAAAAAGTGCAATTTTTAATACAGATTATAAATGTATATGCAACAAAGGACTGTTTTAACATAAATGAAATACAATCTACAATTTGACTACAAATTCACTACAATTCATCTACAATATGTAAAAAAGCACATATCTCGAGTAAAAAATTGCTTTTAATGGTCTTTTCAACACAAATATCTCAATACCTTCTATGGCTAGATATTTTAACTCTGAACTGGAACTTGTGCATCACAGAATAGCTCTTCATTGCAGCAGCTACAATTTGCTTGTCTTGATACACTTGTCCTTCTTCAATATCACTTTGCGTACCTTCTGCTATTATTTCACTTTGATATTCCTCTATGGCGGGAGAGGATGGCATATCAAGTAACTTTAGTGATCCAGACGAACCTTCATGAAAATAAAGATAAATAGTGTCATTATAAATTTGTAGAATAATTGTAGATAATTTGTAGATATAGTGACAATTATGTAGTCGTTATTTTTTCCAAATACATTATAGTTAGATTATAGTATAACTGTAGCAATATGTAGATACCTGTTAAATCGATACTGCTTCATACATAATTAATCTGGTTTGTACTTTATTTGAATAGCTTTTCTTCTAAACATAGATTGTAGTTTATTTTGAAGACAAAATTTTTAAGTCAACAATTTCTACACATATATTTTCATTTATTTTGTAGTATAAATGTAGTAAGTTTGTAGATAATCTTGAAAAAAATATTGCTTTATACTTCCTTTAAACTAGTTTGTAGTTTAATTGTAGTCAAAATGTGGTAATTTTATAAATTATACAGTAAACCCCTAATTCTATGCAATTTTAAACAAAACAAACCTGCACTTGTGTTATCGATGGTGATAGCCAATTCCATATTGAAANTGTAACGACCCGACCGGTCGTTCTGCGTATTAGGACCCTGTTCCCCTACCTCGAGACTTCCCATAGCTGCTTCTTATGATTTATGAATTGCCTGAAAAATTTAGTGTCATGAAGGATAAAGGGTACACAAATTAAAGAAAATGAGTTTGGTTGAAGGTGGCCGATTTGGAATAAAATACGGGTCGAGCGATAATACCCGGTATTTATGGACTAGTACTATACAAGTATCGTATGATCATAATAGTACGGTTATATAAAATGTATTAAAAAATAAATAAAATTTTAAGTGATTTGGGATAATTCTTAATTATGCGGGTAATAGATTAATC
>ML244288.1:0-35974 GCA_005239495.1 Nicotiana undulata
CAAGAGTTGTATAATTGTATAAATTCTTAGAAACTGCTCATGTACTTGTGTCATCGGGTTCTGAGGATGTGTTGAGTCTTGTTTTATTGAATTAAATGCACCTTCCGTCGTATTTAAATCTACAACAGTTTATTTATTTGATTGTGAAATGCAATAAAGGCAACAATTTCGAAATTTATAAACAGGAAGGTATTTGTACGAATTAGGAATTGGCTTGCCCGACAGTGGTGTCCGGCGCCATCACAACCCATAGGTTTTGGGTCGTGACACTTTCGCTCCCCATCCCACATTCCCTCTAACCGGCGAGCGATCCCTATTGCCTGCTGAAACGAGACATCTGACTCCAACCCTCGAATCATGCTGAACCGAATATCATGCCTGAGCCCCTCAATGAATCTACGGACTCGCCCCTAACTGTAGCAACCAAGTGAGGTACATATCTGGCCGACTCACTGAATTTGACGACATACTCTAATACTGACGTACTTCCCTAACGCAACTGCTCAAACTCCGCGCTCCATGCCTCTCAGAGGGACTGAAGGTGCAAACCCCCTCAAGAACATCTCTGAAAATTGGCCCCATGTAAGTGAAGATGACTCGGCCGGGCTACCCAACTCATATGTCTGCCACCACTGATAAGTCTCTCCTCTGAACTGAGACGTGACAAAAGCAACCTTGCTCGAATCCACAATACCCTTTTTACGAAGAATGTGGTGACACTCGTCCAGGAAACCCTGGGCATCATTTGTTGTCACGACCCAAATTCCCAACCTTAGGGATCGTGGTGGCGCCTAACACCACACTTGCTAGGCAAGCCAATGTTAGAATTCGAGTAGCTAATTTCCTTTGATTATCTTCTTAAGCATCAATAAATAAATCTAAAGTAAACTTAATTTAAATGATTTCCAAAGATAAAAATAATAAACAATTGAATAAAAACGAACCACGAACTAATCATATAATAGATCTAGAACTACCCCAAGGTTTGGTGTCACAATTCACGAACTACTAAAGAATACTACAAATACTGGGCTGAAAGAAATAGTGTAACTGTTCTGAATATACTAAAACGGTTTTGTAAAAATAGGAGAAGACTCTCGGGATCTGCGGACGCCAGCAGATATACCTCGTGTCTCCAAATAAATAGATGGCCGCTCTAAAAATCTCTACTGCTGGCTAGTACCTGGATCTGCACAAAAGAGTGCAGAGTGTAGTATCAGTACAACCGACCCCATGTACTGAGTAAGTGCCAAGCCTAACCTCGACAAAGTACTGACGAGGATACGGCGGGGCATTAACAACTTATAACATGTGACAATAATATATACAATAACACAATAAAACAATTCTACACGAACAAGAAAAAATATAACTGAGACAATAAATATAACGGAAGAAGGAAATCTAAACAAATAATTAAGTGCTGCAACAACAATGAAATAACCCAGCCGCCTTTCCAAGGCCTCAGCTATAACCAACTCTCAAATAATTTCCAAGTTTCCAAACTTTAACTTTAAATAAAAATAGTGCCAAAATATGAAAATAGTAATATAAAATGGTATTTTTCAAATCTTGGTTTTTCTTTGAAAATCATTAAAAATATAATTGTCCTCCCTTATTGCTCCTTGTTGCGGCATGCAACTCGATCCCACCAGACATATCATATAAATTTATTCACCCGTATCATAATCAATTATCCACCCTTATCACATCCCCCTTATCACATCCCCCTTATCAAAGCCCCCTTATCACAGCCCCCTTATCACCGCCTTTCAAGTCAAAGCCTTTCACAATATTTATGTCTCGACAATTGTAAACAGAACAAGTTTCACTTTAAATAACAGTAAAAGCAGAATATGAAATAATGACAATAAAATAATGAGTGTTCCCGCCTTTATTTTATAAACAGTAAAACATGCATATTCTTCCTTATCACTGTCTTGTTGCGGCGTGCAACCCGATCCCACATATTCACAATATCACAATCAATTATCCACCATTATCACAGCCCCCTTATCACACCAATTTTGTTGCTTCATCAAAAACCTTCACAGTTCAGGCCAAGCCTTTCACAACACTTTCATTTCAACAAATTTCAAACAGAAAACAGTATAGCTCGTAAGCTTCGACCAATATCATTTCACAATAAAACCAACCAGAATATATGTAAACACTGTAACGCTGTCAACCCAGCTCAGTCTTTACGTTCCATGATAAAATCAAAAGAATAGCCAACACTTTTAATACACTTGCCACAACAATTGGCAACAATCAATTGAAACCAAACAACCATGTAAACTTCAACAATCATAAAACAGTTAAACTGCATTCCTCATCACTTCCTCAATATTATCAAAAATAAAATCAACAGGAACATAAATATATGTGTATACTTCATGAAAACAATGCCAAACTGCTCAATCATTTGTACCACAAGGGGACCTAATAACTAATCAATACTCTTTACAAAATAACCGCCACAATGTTTAACAACGAGGTAACAAAGTCAAATAGTCATAGAACAATTAAGACAAGAATCAATTAAGTTGGGAACGGAAAAGGGATCATGCTTAACAGGTAAATTGGGTGGTGCATAGATACTCGTCACCTCACCTATACACCACGCCCATGCATTTCACATAGCAAACAAGTGGGGATTCCTATTCCCTCAAGTCAAAGTTAGACCAAACACTTACCTCAATTTCGCAAGAAATTCACTGCTCTAGCACTGCATTTCCTTTAGAATTTGCTTCTAATTCGCTCGAATCTAATCACAATTTATTCGATGTTATCAATCATAGCCTAAAGGAATCATCTTTATTGAAAAGCAATGGTTTTCCTAAGTTTTCCTATTCAATTTCAAAAATCGACCCCGGACCCGCTTGGTTTGAACTCGAGGTTCGGACCAAAACCCGTTTACCCAATCTCCCTTGAGCACGGATATACAATTGGTATTGGAATACGACCTCAATTCGAGGTCCAATTCCCCATAATTTGAAATTAGTTCTACCCGAAAACCAAATTTTTACCATGAAAACTCTAGATTTTTGGTTGAAATCATTGTTAAAAGTTGTTAGGAATTGAAAGAAATTAGTTAGAGATCACTTACCAATGATTTGGAGAAGTTTAGGTCTTTGGGAAATCGCCTATGGAAGTTTAGGGTTTGAGAAAATTGAAAAATGGGTGAAAATCCCGTCTAATCTTACTTAACAGGTTGCAGAAGTCGCATTTGCGACCCTCGCAAAAGCGAAGAAACACTTCGCAATTGCAAACAAAAGAAGGCTGGGAAAAAGTCGCATTTGCAACAAAAATTTCGCATTTGCGAACTGGGCACACCAGAAAACCAGCATTGTTTTCTCGACACGAAAATGAGCATAACTTCCTCATACGATATCCAAATTTGATGATTCTTTTTCCTATGGCTCCGTAATTTCGATATGGATCTAATGGTTCAATAAAAACTGAATTTGGAGTTCATTTTCTTAATATGGTATCATTTATGCTTGAAGAAACAACGATGAAACATCAAAAACAAGCACAACATAGCCTAAACTTATCTGAAACTCACTCAAGCCCTCGGGGCTCCAAACCAAACATGCACGCAAGTCTAAAATATTATACGGACTTGCTCATGCAATCAAATCATCAAAATGACATCAAAATCTACAAATTTAACCTCAAAACTCATGATTTTCTCAAGAACACTCAAATTTTTCTAACTTTTCAACTGGATGTCCGAATTACATCAAATCAACTCTGATTCTCATGATACTTCACATATAGGACTTACATAACATAACAAACTTGTTCCGGACTCCGGAACCAAAATACAGGACCGATATCATATTTTTCACGTATTATTTCATTTCTTTATTTCTTGAATTAATCAGCAGGACAATTTTCATCAAAAATTGTTTTCTAAGGCTTGGGACCTCGAAATTCATTTCCGGGCATACGCCCAAGTCCCATATTTTACTGCAGACCTCCCGGAATCATCGGAACACAGATTCGGGTCCGTTTACTCAAAATGTTGACCAAAGTCAACTATAATCAAATTTTTAACTTTAGAAATTACTATTTCTCATATTTTTTACATAAAAGCTTTCTGGTTCCATGCCCGGACCGCACACGCAAATCGAGGTATTTAAAATTAGTCTTTTTATGGCTAGTAAGCCTAGAACGGAGTCTAATTTATAAAATGACCCCTTGGGTCATCACATCTGTTGCCAATCCACTTAAGATAGGAGGGTGGTACTTTTTGTACCTCTCAAGTCTAAGTTGTCCTTCCTCAAATGCTACCGACCTAACCTCGGGCTGAACTAGGACCACAAGTTGTGCTGCCATGACACTTGGAACTTGACCAACATGATCTCCTGGCTCTAGAGTGTAGATGGCGGGAGTCTGAACTCCTCCCCTGATTTGCGGAGTATCTGGTGTACCTGGAATCAATCCCGCCTGAGTCAATGTACCAGTTATACTCAAAAACTGCATCCAGGTTTCCTGAAGTCCGGGCGTAACAACAGGCGCCTCCGGTACCTGTCCCCCAACTGGAACTACTGGCGGCTCCTCAACGGCTGCTCTGGTAGGTGTCCTAACTGCGGCACGTGCTTCTCGTCGACCTCTGCCTCTACCCCTAGCGACATCTGCCTTGGGGGTAACATCGTCAGGAACCGTAGCTCATGTCCCCACCATCAGTGAGAGAATGGAACGATGAATTTCAAATTTCAAGGTCAAGGAACTCGCACGATGGGAATGAAGGAAGTGAAATTGTTCCAATAGTTCTGTAGCCTCTCGAAGATAAATGCAGACGTCTTCGTACCGATCCGCAAGACTCTACTAAACTCGCTTATGACTCGTACCTAGAGCTCTGATACCAACTTGTCACGACCCAATTTTCCCTTTATTGGGTATCGTGATGGCACCTAGTCTTAAGGACTAGGTAAGACTATTATTAACGAACATCAATCATAATATAAGAATCATTTACATGATTTTGACATAAATCTCAACACTTTACACTTTTTCCCAAAACCCGGTAAGTACAAATCATAAGCTTTAAAGAAGTTACACTAAAACTCCTAAAAATACCACTATTCGGAAATAAGTACAATAGTGCAAACAGAAACAAAGGATGGTGACTCCGAAACCGCGAACGCCGAAGCGGTTTTTACCTTGAGTCTCCACAGCAGCAACCGCGATGCTACTAGCAATCGGCCAGCTATGCAAAACCTGGAATCTGCACAAAATGTGCAAAAGTGTAGAATGAGCACACCACAGCGGTGTCCAGTAAGTATCAAGACTAACCTCGATGAAGTTATGATGAGGACTAGTCAGGACACCCACTGGTCTAATAAAACTAAACATGCATAAATATAGGAATAACATAATATGACATCTATCTAATGTCTACCCGATATAATTAACACATAATAAGTACGAAGCGGAAGGAAAATACAGCAAATAACAACGGAATATCATAATAATACACAGAAGAATGGACGGGAACACAACCTGAAAACCGGAAAAGCATAATACAGTAAGAACAAGTAGAAATTCAGCACTGCAATAGCTCCCACATCATGCCTTAGCCAACAACCCCACAAAATTAGTCAAATCTTCGAGTGTAGACTTTCACCCGCAAGTTCATATTGAAGGCTTTAAAATATAATCATTTCAAATGGGAAATTCCTTGAATACCTTTCCTCCGAATGTATATATATATATATATATATACATTCGGAGGAAAGGTATTCAAGGAATTTCCCATTTGAAATGATTATATTTTAAAGCCTTCAATATGAACTTGCGGGTGAAAGTCTACACTCGAAGATTTGACTAATTTTGTGGGGTTGTTGGCTAAGGCATGATGTGGGAGCTATTGCAGTGCTGAATTTCTACTTGTTCTTACTGTATTATGCTTTTCCGGTTTTCAGGTTGTGTTCCCGTCCATTCTTNTGTATTTCCAATTATACTTTTCCAATAAATGACTTTCAAACATAGTATTCTGCAAGAAAATGCTTATCAAATATACCTTTCAAAATAATAGTCTTTCAAACATAGTTTTCTTCAAGACAAACGCTTTTTAGCTATACTTTTCAATAATTATCTTTTGATCATAATTTCTTCAGATAAATCTATCGGAGCTCCATCCGTAGTTCAGAATTTGTCACACAGTACGGGGGGGAGGGGGGATCTCCCAAAATACGTCTGTAGTCCCCATAATGTAAATATGCATTGCTGGGGGATCTCCTAGAATACGTCCGTAGTCCCCAAAAGTAATTATGCAGTGCTGGGGGAATCTCCCAGAATACGTCTGTAGTCCCCAAAGTAAATATGCGGTACATGGGGGATCTCCCGGAATACGTCTGTAGTCCCCAATTTAAATATACAGTGCATTCATCAGAGATAGCATCCATAACACGACAGGAACATTGTACATTGCCACAACAATCACAAAGCAACAAAAGATAGAAATGCAATGTACGACGAGCAAATCAATACAAGAACTTAAATCACAAGGACGGTAGAACTCATTCACAAGGAATAACCACTGAAAGGAAATATTAAGCGTAAAAAAATAGCTTAACCAGGGAGGAACAGGACGTAACAACGAATTCACAGTATTCAAGTCCACAATAAGATGTCATCACAAGTCAAGAGATTCCAAGTACAAGCCAGTCGACTAAGGGGTAGGTTATCCAAATTTCCTTTTTAAGGTTATGAGAGATTTTTCCACAATCCAAATAAGGGTAAGTAGCCAAAGTTAATCCTAACTCCAATTACTACTAAACAATTTATACGGCGAGATAATACTAATCTTAGCTAAATAGGCAGTTTATGAAGAAAATTATAGCATGATGATAGGATAGGTAAATTCTTCAACTAAGTCAATTAAGATCAAACCGACAACAAAGGGAGTATAAAAGCAAATAATTCTAATTTAAGCAGGAAGAGATGAAACTAGCAATCAGAAACTCAGTCATAACAATTACAAATTCATACACAGGGAATACAAGGACCTAAGAACCCTAAAAGGCCAACTTCATACAAATAAGTCTGAGTACGCACTCGTCACCTCGCGTACACGGGCTACAGTCAACACAGAAGACTTAAATCCTAAGGGGTAGTAAGGTTAGGCAAGATACTTACCTCAAATGCGACAACCTGGTACTCAAAAATGGACTTTTCGGGTGAAAAGACTAACAGACGGCTCAAAATCAACTAGAACAACTTCAAAACACACATAAAACTTTTAAGGAACTATTTCGGATAATAAAGTTTCAATCTTTACAAGAATCTAAAAATTGACCCAAAAGTCGACCCCCGGGCCCGCACCTCGGAACCCGTCAAATTTTACAAAATCCGAATACCCATTTAAATATGAGTTCAACCATACAAAAATTACCAAATTTCGATACCATTTCATCCCTCAGATCATCAAATTTTGTTTTGAGAATTTTCTTCAAAAACCAACATATTCTTCAACCCAAAACACAACTTAAATGATAAAAACAAAGATAAAATCATAGAATATATATAATTCTAGGTGAAGAACACTTACCCACTCGATTAGCTTGAAAATCCCCAAAATTCGCTCCCAAATCCGAAGTCCAAAACTCAAAATATGAAGAAAAATGGCTAACCCTCGTTTAAATGAATCTTCTAGGACTTCCGCACCTGCGACAACTTAGCCGCAGGTGCGCATGGCCAGTCGCACATGCGCCCCATTCTGCTTATGCGCCCAAGAGTCCGCTCCTGCGGCACCGCACGTGTGCCCCAATACTCTGCACCTGCGGAGGCTACCCAGTCAGCCTCCTTTCGCACCTGCGGTTTCCTATCTGCAGGTGCGGCTACACCAGAACAGCAGCACCAGCTGCATTTCCAAACTTCAAACTTCCCGTTAACCATCCTAAACCATCCCGAGCCCCTCGGGACCTCAACCAATTACATCAATAGGTCATATTCCAATACATGAACTTAGGCGAACCTTTGGAAAACCCAAAACACATCAAACATCGAATCAATCTCGGATTCAAGCCTAAGAATTTCTAAACTTCTAAAATTTGCCAACGATGCCTAAACCAACCAAACCACGTCCAAATGACCTGAAATTTTGCGCACATGTCACAAATGAAGCTACAAACCTATTCCAACTTCTGCAATTCCGTTCCGACCTCGATATCCCAAAGAGTCAATTGTGGTCAAATATCTCCATTTTCCAACTTTTCGCCGAATGGCCTCAAATTACTCTACGGGCCTCCAAAACCAATTCCAGAAGCGCGCCTAAGTCTTAAATCACCATACAAAGCTGTTGACATTACCCAAAACTCATTCTAAGACCGTTTACACAAAAGTCAACGCTCCAGTCAAATCTCACCGCTTAAGCTTCAATAATTAAAATCCCTCTTCCAATTCGAATCCGGACCATCCGGTAACTGAATCAAACCATGCACGGAGGTCGATATACACAATGTGAAGTTGTTCAAGACCTTATTCCACCGAACGAAGCTTAAATTCTCAAAACGACCAGTCGAGTTGTTACAGGACTCTTACAATATAAGAGATGACACATCATCTTGTCAATTCTCTCCTTTATATATGTATATATAGATATATATGTGAGTGAATTGAGAAGAAAGTTTAAAGGTTTACATATTTCTTTGGTAAGTGTCACCGTTAGTTGGAGAATAATAGAGTTATTGTAACGACCCTGTCACGACCCAAATCTAAACCCTGTCGTGATGGTGCCTATGGTGATACAAGGCAAGCCTATTTTCAAAGATGTTACTGCTAATTTAGTTATAAGAATTTAATAAACTATTTCAAACATTTAGAATTTCTCATAAAACGACTCAACCCCAATATAAATAGAGAAAATACGGAAAACAAGCCCCATACATCGGGGTGTCACTATGTCATGAGCGTCTACATCTATGAATTAAGATACATAACTATCTAACTGTCAATACAACCCAAAAGAAGGTAGAAGATAAAAGAAGTAACAAGGTCATGCTGCTAGCAGCTACCTTGCAGTCTCCAAAGATAGTCGGCCTGAACTCAACATTCGTTGCACTCTAACTCACCTAGATCTGCACATAAAGTGCAGGGTGTAGTATGAGTACAACCAACTCAGCAAGTAACAGAAATAACTAAGGAACTGAGTAGCAGTGACGAGCTAAGCAGAACAATTCAATTATTACTTTTCACAGTTTAGGATGAGCTAAAGTACATATCAGTTCCACAGTTTATCAACGACTGACAAGCAATTAACAGATAAAAACCACAACAACAGGATGGATGAAGCCTTACAACAATGCCACTCAATCTGTACGGATAACTCACATGCTATCGTATCATATCTCGATCCGCAAGGACAACTCACATGCTACACGGACAACTCATTTGCTATCATATCATATCTGGATCCGCACGGACAAATCACGTGCTATCATATCATATCTGGATCCGCACGGACAACTCACGTGCTGCATGGACAATTCATGTGCTATCATATCATGCCTCACAACAGGCCCTCGGCCTCTCTCAGTCATGTACCTCTCTAGCCTCACAGTGTCAAATAATTAAAGTAGAACAACCCAAATCAAGTATCACAGTGTATCAGCAAGAATAATAGAGACTGAGGTGAACATGTATAAAAATTCTATGACTGAGTACAACCAATATTAGCATGAATAAATCCTAAGCATGATCTCTAACATGAAGGCAATCAAGTCTAGTAGACATGCAACACATAGACACAGATAATGGCTTAAAGGCCTCACAGCTTCACGGGAGGGACCAAGTTTATTTCCCTCGCGGTGTACACCCACACGCCCGTCACCTAGCGTGGGTATCAACTCCAAACAGTCATATGATGTCAAATCTCCGGGTTTATACCCTCAAAGCTAGAGTTAAAACTGTTACTTACCTTAAACCGGACAAAACCCTAGTTCGCGATGCTCTTGCCCCTTGATTAGACCTCCAAATGCCCTGAATCTATCCAAAATCAGTACATTATCATTAATACATTCTAAAGGAATGAATCCCATATGAAAATTATTAATTTAGATCAAAAATCCCAAAATTGGCCAAATCTGACCCCCAGGCCCACGTCTCGAAATCCGATAAAAGTTACAAAACTAAGAAACCAATTCACTCACGAGTCCAACCATACCAAATTTATCATAATCCGACTTCGAATCGATGTTCAACTCTCAAAAATCCATTTATGAAGTTTCTACAATTTCCCCCCAATTTTCATCCCAATTGGCTAATCAAATGATGAATTCAATGATAGATTCTTTATTATTTGTCTAAACCGAGTTAGAATCACTTACCCTGATGAATTTCTTGAAAATCCTTCGAAAGAATCGCCAATACCTGAGCTCCCTAGGTCAAAATATGAAAATAAAACCCTGAAACTCATATTTATAGTGCACCCCTCGGTTCTTATTTCGCTGACTGCCAAAATCCGCCGCTGCGCTGTCCAAGGAATTCTCACCTCGGCCACGAAAGCCACCAGTTCCTGCAGTCGCTTCCTTTTTTTCGCTGTCTGTGCAAGCCCATCACCGCTGACCGCGGGAATACACCCACAAATCCAAAAATATCCTTCTTCATCCGCCTCCACCAATAATGTTGTCTCAAATCCTGGTACATCTTCGCAACACCCCGATGGACGGAATACCGCGAGTTATGGGCCTCCTCATGAATCAACTCCCGAAGCCCATCTACATTAGGCACACATATCCGGCCCTGCATCCTCATCAACCGTCGTCCCCAATGGTCACATCCCAGGCATCACCTCGCTGGACCTTGTCCTAAAGAACGAGCAAGTGTGGGTCATCATACTGGCGCTCCCTGATACGGTCATAAAGAGAATACCTGGGGACTACACAAGCCAATACCCGACTAGGCTCCGATATATTCAATCTCACAAGCTGGCTCGCTAAGGCTTGAACATCCAATGCTAAAGGTCTCTCTGTTGCTGGAAGATATGCCAAGCTTCCCAAACTCTACGCCCGGCGACTCAAGGCATAGGCCACCACATTGGCCTTCCCCGGATGGTATAGAATAGTGATATCATAGTGCTTAAGAATCTCTAACCATCTCCGTTGGCATAAATTAAGGTCCTTCTGCTTAAATAGATGTTGCAAACTCCGGTGATCAGTATAAATCTCATAATGGACCCCATACAAATAATGACGCCAAATCTTCAAGGCCTGAACGATGGCTGCTAACTCAAGATCATGCACCAGATATTTCTTCTCATGAGTCTTCAACTGGCTCGAAGCGTAGGCAATCACCCTACCCTCTTGCATCAAAACACAACCAATGCATATCCTCGAGGCATCACAATATACGGTATAATAACCTGAAGGTGATGGCAGAACTAATACTGGAGTTGTGGTCAAGGCCGTCTTGAGCTTCTGAAAGCTCTTCTCACACTCATCCAAACACCTGAATGGAGCACCATTTTGGGTCAATTCGGTCAAGGGCGAAGCAATAGATGAAAATCCATTCACAAAGCAACGGTAATAACCTTCCAAACCAAGAAAGCTCCTAATCTCCGTGGCTGAGGACGGTCTACACCAACTCTGAATCGCCTCTATCTTCTTTGGATCCACCTAAATACCCTCACTGGAAACCACGTGCCCCAAGAATGCTACCGAGCTAAGCCAAAACTCACACTTGGAGAACTTTGCATAAAGTTTCTCCTCCCTCAATCTCTGTACTACGATCCTCAAATGCTGAGCATGTTCCTCCTGGATACCAGAGTACACCAGGGTGTCATCAATGAACGCAATAACGAATGAGTCCAAATATGGCTGGAATACACTGTTCATCAAGTGCATGAACGTTGCTGGGGCGTTGGTCAGCCTAAAAGACATAACCAAGAACTCATAATGGCCATAACGGGTCCTGAAAGTTGTCTTAGGAATATCCGAATCCCGAATCTTCAGCTGATTATACCCGGACCTCAAGTCAATCTTAGAAAACACCCTCGCTCCCTGAAACTGATCAAACAAATCATCAATATGAGGCAAAAGATACTTGTTTTTTAATGTAACCTTGTTCAACTGCTTGTAGTCAATACACATTCTCATGGAACCATCCTTCTTCTTCACAAATAGAACTGACGCACCCCAAGGTGACATAATAGGCCGAATGAATCCCTTATCTAGGAGTTCCTGAAATTGTTCTTTCAATTCCTTCAACTTCGTCGGTGCCATACGATACGGTTGGATAGAAATAGGTTGAGTGCCTGGGAAAATCAGAGTTTCTAAACGTACTCATATTTTGGTGTTTTTAGTGAAAGATTTGGGATTTACTGTTATACTTGAAAAACATGCCTATTTTCCGTAACTATGTACGAGCTGAGTTATTTCTCGTGCCATCTTTGTTATATTGTTATGAACTATTGCTGGTTATTGGAGTTGGACTTTGACTGTTGTTCTAACTCGTCACTACGTTCAACCTAAGGTTAGGTTTGTTACTTAACGAGTAACATGGGGTCAGGTGTACTCATACTACACTTATGCACCTTGCGTGCAGATTTTGGATGTTGATGTCATTGTGTTAGCGGGAGCTGGCATTGAAGACGTACTTGTGTTCCGATTTTAGTTGCCTCTTGCTCATGGTAGAATTAGACTTATGAAAATCTGTTTATGTACATTTCAAACAGATGATGTATTTTATTTCATACCATCTCTGTAAATTCTAAATCTTTGAAGCTCATGATTTGTAGTACTAGTCTTTCGAAAATGTAGAAAGTTTCAGTTATTTTATCATTTATTTATCTCAATAAATCTCATTTGAATTGATTTATTGTTAACTAGCTTACCTAGCGGATTGGGTTAGGTGTCATCACAACTAGTTGGATTTTGGATCGTAACAGTTAAGATAAGTGTTATGATAACTATTGATGCAAATTTAGTTAAGAATAGTTTTGTCACAATATCTATTTTTTTCTAGTAGTTAATATTTTTTAATGGGTGTGCTAAAGATAAAAAGTGTCCGGAAGGAGCAATAGGCAAAAAGGGATAGCAACTTTTCTTTTGAAGGCAAAAGGGATAACAAAATAATTAAAACTTAACCAGAGTATATACCAATCTATAACAACACATACGTTAAATTGATTTACCTGAACATCTATCTTTGTGTGTAAACATTAATGATGATTGAAGATCTTTCTCTCACAAATTCCAAGAAGTCAAGTAGAAGGTAGATTTCTCTTTTATCAAAGGTAATTTTCTCTTCCAAGGGGTAGAAAATTCTAAGGACTTGCTTATTTTTCTTTGTTTTCCATTTAATAATAATTGGCCCAAGTTGTTAGAAAATCAAGATATAATTAACTATGTTTTCTCCATTTTGTCCTTCGTATTAATTGTTCTAGAAATAAAAAACATTCACTACGTAGCCAAGAAAACCTAATGTAAAGAGTAAATAATGGTATACTGGTCAAAAATACTTCTTATTAATAGTTTCTTATGGATATGCAAAAGAGAAACATGGCAAAAAAAATGGACCGGGTTCTTATTATACTACTCCCTCCATTCACTTTACTGTCCACTGTGGACTTTGTACACATCTTAAAAAATAATAAATAAAGTGCATAATTTATCATAATAGACATATTAATTGGTGTATATATTTAATTAATTTTAAGAAAATGATTTGAAATGAGGAATTACTATGAGTATAACACGAAAAAGAAATTGTTTTATTTTAATATGCTAAAAGTGACAAGTAAAAAAAAAATTATTTTTTGAATACTGCCAAGTAAAAGTGAACCGAGGGAGTGCAATATTTGGAGATAACATGTTCAAAGTTCAATGCACAAGCTTCCCGTGTTGACCATTCGTAAGAGAAGAAAAAAAACCTATGCGATGAAAGAGTTATATACAACAATCAAACAGTACTAATGCACGAGACGAATACAATAATCTATGAGGCTCAAAGACCAAACAATTTCCATGAAACGCTTTCCAGGTTTCTATCTCCTTTCCTGCAATATAGTGTCATTGCTCTTGATAATTTCCACCGCTTCAGACACTATATCTAAGGATAGCCCAATCAAAGATGGCAATACCATAGTTTCAGCTGGTGGCAACTTTGAGCTTGGATTTTTCAGTCCTGGAAATTCCAAGAATCGGTACGTTGGAATCTGGTACAAGAAGATATCAAAGGAAGTGGTCTGGGTTGCCAATAGAGCGAACCCACTGAATAACACATCTGGCACGTTAACAGTCAGTGACAAAGGGATCCTACTGCTCAATAGCACCGAAGGCATAATCTGGTCAACGAATTCATCGGCATCCTTGAGGAATCCAGTGTCTCAGCTTTTGGACACAGGAAATCTTGTCCTAAAGGATGGAACTGATCTTGTCTGGCAGAGTTTTGATTATCCAGGGAGTACTTTATTACCGGGCATGAAGATAGGCCGTAACTTAGTCACTGGCCTGGATAGAAGTCTTACATCATGGAAGAGCAGTGATGATCCTTCACCAGGTGAATATGTAGCTCGCCTCGATACAAATGGTTATCCTCAAATTATTTTGTGGGAAGGTCCTGTTATAAAGTATTCCACTGGACCATGGAATGGACGTCAATTGACTGGACGACCAAATATGAAACCAAATCCTTATTTTACATTTGAGTTTGTTATTAATGGAAAGGAGATTTACTACAGATACGACCATATAAATGCTTCTCTTCCCACCAGGGTGGTCGTGATTCCGACAGGCCTAATTCAGCAGCTTATCTGGATTGACCGCACCCAAAGCTGGTTGCTTTACTCGACAGCACAGATTGATACCTGTGATCGCTATGCCATGTGTGGCCAATTTGGGAGGTGTAACACCAAGGACTCCCCTCCGTGTGCTTGTTTGAGAGGATTTGAGCCTAAATATCCACAACAATGGAATGCAGCTGATTGGTCCAACGGGTGCGTACGAAGAACTCCATTGGAATGTGGGACAAGTGACAGGTTTCTGAAATACTCTGGTCTGAAATTGCCAGATACGCGCCATTCCTGGTTTGACAAGACCATTGGCCTTGAGGAATGCAAAAGATTGTGCCTGAGGAACTGTTCTTGCGTTGCATATTCTAATCTTGATGTCAGAGAAGGTGGGAGTGGATGCTTGCTCTGGTTTAATGAACTCTTTGATTTTAGAGAATATGCTGAAATTGAGCAAGATCTCTATGTAAGGATGGCTGCATCAGAAATAGGTAAGTCAATCGTCCAATTTATGAAGAATCAAGAATGCGAATTTAGCTGTTGACATTATATCTGATTTCTAGTGCCATCAACCAGAATATGAATTTTCACAACTCATTGTAAATTTATGTCAGGTTCAGACAGGAAGGCAAAGAGAGCAATGCTGATTGCAATTATATTACCAGTTTCAGCAATAACCATTCTCGGTTCCCTATCTTGGTATGCTATACACAGAAAGAAAAGCAAAAAAGGTTAGCAAATTCCCTGGAGAATGCATCATTCACCTCAATATCTTCCTGAAATTTTCCCATTTTACAGGAGGCCAAGAAGGAAAGCAAGATATGGAATTGCCTATGTTTGATTTGATGACTATTACAGCTGCAACCAAGAATTTCTCTTCAGATAACCTGATTGGAGAGGGTGGTTTTGGACCTGTTTATCAGGTAACCAGAATCTATCTTATTTCAAGAAATGAATGATGCTCTTTCAAACTGACTCTGATGGGATGTGTTGCAGGGTAAACTATCAACTGGATCAGAAATAGCAGTGAAGAAGCTCTCCAAACATTCGGGACAAGGTCTTGAAGAGTTGAAGAATGAAGTTGTTCTGATTTCCAAGCTTCAACATAGGAACCTAGTTAAGCTTCTAGGCTGTTGTCTTGAAGGGGAAGAGAGGATGCTAGTTTATGAATATATGCCTAACAGTAGCTTGAACCACTTCATATTTGGTCTGATTCTTAACTTAATTCGTAGAAAGATTTATTGTTCTGTTAACACAAACTTCTCATCGTTTTAAGAGCAGAAAACTGAATTACCATGACATTATGCAGATGACAGCAGGAAAAGACGACTTTCCTGGGAAAATCGTTTTCAAATTGCTATGGGAATATCGAGGGGGCTTCTTTATCTTCATCAGGACTCCAGATTAAGGATTATACATAGAGATCTAAAGACCAGCAACATTTTACTGGACAGTGAACTGAAACCCAAAATATCTGACTTTGGCTTGGCTAGAATATTTGGTGGGGACCAAATCGAAGCAAAAACAAAGCGAGTTATAGGGACATAGTAAGTTTGAAAAGTTTGACACTTCATTCTTCATGTTTTATCAAATCATAATATAAACATTATGTGTTTATGCAGTGGCTATATGTCTCCAGAGTATGCTGTTGATGGGAAATTTTCAATGAAATCAGACGTGTTTAGTCTCGGTGTTCTTCTATTAGAATTAGTGAGCGGAAGAAAAAACAGGACATTTCATCATTCGGGCCACCATCACAATCTCATTGGACATGTAAGCAAGATATCAATCCAAGATTTTCTTCCCCTTTTCAAGCTGAACTTGTATTTCATGCAAATTGTACTGGTTTTTTCCTCAGGCTTGGTTATTATGGTATGAAGGCAAGGCCTTGGAACTAATGGATACATGTCTCAAAGAATCGTTCGTGGAATTTCAAGTGTTAAGATGCATTCATGTGGGGCTATTATGTGTTCAAAAGTTAATGGCAGACCGACCAACAATGGCATCAGTTGTTATCATGTTGAGCAATGAAGAAGTCGGATTACCTCAACCAAAAGAGCCTGGTTTCTTCATAGAGAGGAGTACAGATGAATCAAATGAGAAAAGATGCCTCACTGACAATGTTTTGACACTAACAATT
Source organism: Nicotiana undulata (assembly GCA_005239495.1). Taxonomy (NCBI): domain Eukaryota; kingdom Viridiplantae; phylum Streptophyta; class Magnoliopsida; order Solanales; family Solanaceae; genus Nicotiana; species Nicotiana undulata. Next base: position 16,878 of record ML244288.1, read on the forward strand.
CTTGAACCAAGATAGATTGAGGGGCATACTAACTACTGTACTTTTTAGGACACAAATTTTTTTTTTTTAATTTCTTCTTGATTATAGAAAACTAGTCTCTGGTGTTCAATACTTTCAATTAGTTAGATATTCATTATTGGACTCGCACGCATTTATTAGCTTGTTTAGCCTGTAAAGAACCCCATTTGGAAACCTAAGCCGGTGCTGAACAGTTGCGCAATTATTCTATTATATATTGTGAACAACGCTTCACAATGATATTTCTCAACAAATAACAAGAGATAAGTAGTAGATTATACGGTGTATGCATCATGACAAACTTGTCTTTTTGTTTCTCAAATGATCATTGTATGTTGTGATGTGCGTTATTGGTAGGCCAGCAAATCTTTTAACTCCATCAGCATAGAAGTCTATATAGAAACTCTTTATTGCTTTTTTTCTTTTCGTTAGTCTGTTTAAAGAAAAAGACTTTAAGTTCAATATGAAGCCTCATTTGACTGTTCCTCTTTTGGTGTAAATTAGAAATGACGTTCAATAAATTCAAAGTTGTCTAAGTTTCATCATATCCGATTTTCCAGTATGGAACCTTGTTTTATATATTGATCATTGTTTTAGCAATACGCTTTAGATTTAGTTTCTAAAGCACAGAATTGAAAGGAAAAATGCTAGTTCACTTTGTCATAACGAAAGTTGTGCTGATCAAAACTACTTGAGACGATGTTTTAACTATGTAACATGTATCTACGGTTTCCTATCGTTCAAAATAGACCTTCAATTCCAAATTAGCTGCAATTCCAAATCATATTAAGCAATTCTTTTGTATCGGCAACCCTTAACCTTGTATATATAGAATACAAAGGATTTGCCTCGGGAAGACTAAGGACCCGTTTGGCCATAGAATTTGCCTAATAAATTTGGGTTTTATTTGGCAAACACATGTTTGGTCATAAATTTTGCTTATATTTTGGAAAAATCCCAAGTCCCAAAACCACCTCAATAGCTGGTTTTGGGCCAAATCCCTCATAATACACATGTTTTTCCAAAATAAATTTTGGAAATATGTTTTGAAAACGTATATCCAAACACATTTTCATTTTCAAGCCAAACCTCACCCAAAACGAAATTTTTCAAAACAAATTTGGAAATTTATGGCAAACGCTAGTTAATAGTAAGAGAAAATTCCACTTGATTAAAAACACAGACTAAACATAAGAACCAGGGTGGTATCAGCCTATATAACTCTAGAGGGTAGGTAGTGAAGAAAAACAAAAAAACAAAAAATTCAAAATACAAAAAAAAGTATAAAAAAAAAATTTTGAGGGGGTTTGCGCGGGGGTGTGGGGGGTGGGGTGGGTGGTGCAAAAAAACAAAAACAAAAAACAGAAAATAAAAAATACAAAAAAAAAAGTAATTTTTTTTGGGGTTGGGGTGGGTGGTGCAGAAAAATTAAAAATACAAAAAATAAAATAAAATTTGGGGGTGGGTGGATAGGTGGGTTTTGCGCGAGGGGTGGGTGGGTGGTGCNCAAAAAAAAAGTAAATTTTTTTGGGAGTGGGGTGGGGGGTGGTGCAGAAAAATTTTAAAAATAGAAAACTAAAAATACAAAAAAAAAATGGAGGGGTGGGTAGGTGGGGTAGAAAAATAAAAAAAATATAAAATTAAATATACAAAAAAAAAGTAAAAAACAAAATTTGAGGGGGTTTGCGCACGGTGAGGTGGGGGTGAGGGTGGGGTTAGGGGGTATGGTGGGTGAGTGGGAGGTGCAGGAAAAAAAAATGAAAATATAAAAAAATTATAAAATTGGGGCAACTAAGTAAATTTCTAGATAAGTTGGGTTGAAATCCCTTTGTTTTTGGTGAGTTTCATGGGTTGTATTTGGGCTGCTAAATGGGTCAGAATTGGTCATAAAAAATAATGGGTTAATTTGGGCTCAACTCAAATTGACCCATGAGCTAAAATATTTTTAGCCCAACCCATTAATCTCTGGGCGGGTTGGACGGGTTAGATGGGTTTGAGCTCAAATTGTCACCCCTAACTATATCCAATGTGGGATAACAGTTAAGAATTTGTTGTCCTTCGATAATGTTGGGATAGACTATTAATCATACGGTTTGGATATAATATTATGTTTTATTCTTTGCGGACCAATTATTTATTTGATTTATTTAATTCAATAAAATATTATTTTAAATGAATCATTTCTTACATGAGTATCCTTTAGTTATGTAGTAGACAATTTAGTGTATGGAGTCTTAGCTCATGCATAAAAGATTAAATTGTCAGTTCTCAAAATTAATAAACTATGTTCACAATCGAAGATATTGTTGAGCAAAGTATCTTGATGATTGTAGCACAAGATTGAAGTATAATTTATCTTGATTATGGGAGTGGTTTTGTTCTAACTTCTTGTGCTAGTATACTTAGCGTATATTGAACGAACCAAGCAGAGAAAAGATGTTTTGTACTGAACATATATAAAATATTTTCTCTAATTCATTAAATGAGCTTATACTCCTAATCTTGATATAATTATTATGATCAATGTGATTTGTTTATTATTTTAACTTATCATAAGGTACAACTCTATTCAGAGTTAGTGCATGCCTAATAAATTGGACAACGAATAGCATTTATGGAATAATAATTAGTTGATAGAATCCATAACTCGGTTTAAAGTTTGATGATACCCCTTTATGTAAGCTTAAAAGTTTTCATGTGAAAACCCGGCTGATGGATTTTATATCTCTCGGATAAAATAGTTTAAGCAGAACTATAAAGGATTTAATTAGTTGATTAAATTAAATTATCAGTGATTTAGATTACTTAACTGATATTTGTAATCTTAACATTGGGAGTTAAAATAAGTGTTAGTGAATTTTTGAAATTCATATTGAGGAGATCAATTGCAGTTTTCGAATTATAGTAGGATTCAATTCATCCGAATTTTCGAATTCTTACTGTAATTAGTAGCCACTTATTGTTTCGGTTGTCCCTGATAGAAAAGTTATCATTTTTCGTTAGAGTAACATTGTACTTGCACTAGCAAAATCCTACATGTTTTTTAGCCTTTATTGCGGTTTAATTTCGGGTCTATTAAAGGAAGACCAGTTTCACCTAGCAACTCACTCTTTAGAGTTGTATTGCTTTGCCAACTCAAATAATTTCGTCCAAGGTCTTACAAGGAGCATAGCAGAAGACTGCATCCCTGATTTCTTGATTTGTGGAGGATCTGTGCAACGTTTTTAAGAGGTTAGTGCTTCTAATCTCCGTATTAAATCATTGTCTAATTTACATGTTTTTAATACCGTGATTATATACTTGCTTCCGTTGCGCATACCGTAACAGATAAAACAAGTAAGATTGAAAAAACATTCCCTTTTGCCAAAACTCTTTTTAGCTTTCTCAAAGAAGGTCAAGGTTACAATTGGAAACTAAAACTTATCCAGTTTTAAAACCAATCATATGTTTTATATTGTACATATCTCATTTTTAATGTGATGAGCCAAATAAATCATAAGTAATAATTAATTTTGGAATTATTAATTTTAATATATTAAACCTTAATTCTAAGTTTTATGAGGAAGATCGTTTAAAGATTACTGGACGTGCTGAACCACACAATTGTCTATCTTTCTGTGAATTCTTTCTTTTGGCTTTTGTTGACTATTATTAAACAACTAATGTGAAGCATGAAATTTTTAGTTAAACTTAAAAAAGTTAAAGAAAGACAAGACTGGTATGAACTGTCAATTTCTTAGTCGCTTGCAGTGAATCATGTGGTTAAATTCAAGTGCATAACGAACTTCCAATAACTAGTTTGGCCATATATAAGGAGTTTTTTTTGCCAAAAAGTACTCTCTCCGGTCCAAAATAAGTGATCTTCTGAATGTTTTCACACATATTAAGAAATTCATCTTTTAACATTAATTAGCAATAAAATTAACCATATTAACCTTTAATATCTCACATAAACACTCTTAACACATACTCCAATATTATTTACTTCAAGGACAATGTAAGAAAAAAATAATTAATTCATTCTTGAAATTTAAAAAAATTACTTATTTTGGTCCACAAAAAAGAAGACCAAAAAATCACTTATTTCGGACTGGGGGAGTAACTAAGATGTGGAAAAGTGCGTCAAAATTGTCCAAATATCCCAAACTCAGTTTATCTTACAAGCTGAGTCACAAAATGAATTTCTTTTTTCCGGTTCAAAATATAGTTATATTTGTATATTACTAGTCAGTATGTATCAATTACAAAATGGAGTGCTCATTGTTGCACTCGGAAATATATAGTTTGTTCACACTAGCCGAAATTCTTCTAAGTTCCCATTTGTCTGCTTCCAAAATTTTAACAACACACTGAGGGAGATGTGGAACTGCCGGAGACTAAGCAATCGTTTGCTTACCTGGGAACTAATCTCGGTATAAAATTTGAGATTATATTTATCTCGTGTTTGGTTATGAAATTTAGCTAATACCAATATAAAGGTACAAAAATCTAGGTATTATCTGTATCTCATATTATATGTGGGCGCGATTATAAATGTTCTGAACCTAAGTATCAGTAATACTAGTTCTATGCATCTTATTTCCATTCCTTGGCAGCAAATAAGCCACGCCATCTGCTCCCTAAACCCATGATTAAGAGCTGGTTCTCCTGGCTATGTACTTGGAATTGACCTGCAAAATGAAGTCTTGGTCGTCTTTCAGACCAGCTACGGAAGAGAAGACCACGAGAGACAGGACATATTGACTTGTCTTATCCACTCTACGGAGTTAGATAGACTCTCTTTAACTGTTTTGAAGAAAGATGCAACCAAAGTATAGCCATGGATACATTTCTGTTTAGTCTACTATTCTACTCCTTAGTTTTAATTCAGAAGGTTAATGGTCAAGGGGATACCATAACTACAACTCAGTTCATCAAAGATGGTGAAACTATTGTTTCCTCTGATGGATCATTTGAATTAGGATTCTTCAGTCCAGGAGATACTTCTTCAAATCGATATGTTGGAATATGGTACAAGAAACCCTCTGTTATTACTCCAGTTTGGGTTGCTAATAGAGTAGCTCCTGTCACCAATAAATCTGGGGTCTTGAAAGTCATTCAGTCAGGTGTTGTTGTTCTAGTCAATGATACTAATGCCACTGTTTGGTCAACCAATTCATCAACAACCGTCCAACATCCTGTTGCACAGTTGCTGGACACTGGAAATTTTGTGGTGAGAGATGCAGATGATCCAAATCCTGAAAATTTCCTCTGGCAAAGCTTTGATTATCCTAGCAATACATTGCTGGCAGGTATGAAGCTTGGAACGGACTTAGAGACTGGATTAGAAAGGTATCTTAGCTCGTGGAGAAGTAATGACGATCCTGCTCCTGGGGAATATACTTATCACTGTGATCCTACTGGTTATCCGCAAGACCTTACGAGAAAAGGGCCTAATGTGACTTTTAGAGCAGGGCCATGGAATGGTCTTCGGTGGAGTGGTGCACCCAACATGGTGAACAACTCAATCATCTCTTTTGGCTTGATCATGAACATTAGGGAAATTTATTACAGTTATGAACTCGTGAACAAATCTGTTATTTCGACTTTAGTGATAACGCCTTTTGGAAAAACTATGCGTATCATTTGGATTGTAAAGACTCAGAGGTGGGTCAATTATCACTCTGCAGATGCAGATGACTGTGACAGCTACAAATTATGTGGTGCATATAGCACTTGCAACATTCTAAGTGATCCTTTTTGTCAATGTTTAGATAAATTCGAGCCTAAACATCCAGATGATTGGATCAGGTCAGACTGGTCGAGTGGTTGTGTGCGGAAACACCCACTGAATTGCACGGGAGACGGGTTTCTAAAGTACTCTGGTGTTAAACTGCCTGATACACGATTTTCTTGGTTCAATGAGACAATGACACTAGATAAATGCAGGGCAGTTTGCTTGAAAAATTGTTCGTGTACGGGTTATACTAATCTGGACATACGCAATGGAGGAAGTGGGTGCTTGTTATGGATTGGGGAGCTGGTTGACATCAGACAGCTATCTCAATCAGGGCAGGATATCTACATTAGGATGTCTGCTTCGGACATAGGTAATATGCAATTTACTGATTGCCTGAGATACGTTCTGTAGAAAGCATCAAACATCTAAGAAACTTGTAGAGACCTTTTTTCTTGCCAAAATGAAACCTCCCTGCCTTTAATCTTGGCAAGTTTTGAAAGAACTACACAAGGTTAAACCTATAATAGTACAAAACTCTCACTATACAATGCTTGTGGTCAAGAATGATTCACTCAGTAGTTCAATTTGATAAGGCTTATCAGAAAACAAAGAAAGAGGACTGTATAAGGTTGCGGTTCTACTTCTCCACATAGATTACTATCCTTCAGGCTGTTCTAAACACATTCATGCCCGTTTCATTAGCGACGGACTACTTCAATGCCATCAAAAAAGCTCATATAAGGCGAAAAAGATAATCCAATTCCACATTATGGACCGTCCTGTTTTCCAGGAAATAAATAGAACAAGTATAAAGAAGTGGATAAGAACTTCTACTATTAGTAGAAACAACTATTTAAAATTTTTGGATAGCAGATGTTGCAGGTTCAGCTGGATCAAAGGGAAAAAAAGCTGTCATACTTGCAGTAGCTTTGCCACTATTGGTTGCGTTGATTCTGCTAGGTCTAGGTGTAGGCCTGATTCTTTACAAACGAAGGAGAGAGGATCCAGAGATTACAACAAAGGGTAAGCAAATCATACAAAACCTGAATCGGCTAATTATGATTATTATTTCTGTTTATCACTAATATTTCTTATGGAGCGTGGTCTGAACAAAGTCTACCTACATGTTCAAATCGCAGGGAGATTAGGCGGTCACAGCAACAAGAATGATAACAGTAATCAAAGTCACTCTGAAGATTTTGAGCTACCACTTTTTGACTTATTTACATTAACCAAGGCTACTGACAACTTTTCATTTGTGAACAAGATTGGAGAGGGTGGCTTTGGACAAGTTTACAAGGTAGAAACATTTCTCAAACTCCAAGTAATGATACTCAAGACACGAGAGCGCATTGAACAAAGACGTCTAATTTCTTTACACAAAATGAAAATTAACTCTTGGAGTCGGTACATACAGCAGTGTATGATAGTATGATGAGTGGAACGAGTTATAAGTCGAGAGCCTTATTTCGAGACCAACAATGTTTAAAAAACAAAGGTTTCAAATTCAAAGTAAGAAAGGGGCATAAACTGTGAAGCTTCAATCCAACCATGGGAGAAAATTTTGTCCATTTTTTGGTGCAAATTAGTGGTATGCTTAACAGTTTCTAGCAACATCTCCTCTAAATAGAAATGAAGTGTGTGAGTGGATGCTGCCTAAACAAGAACTTGACTGGAATAGTAGGGCAAAAATGACCATTCCCTCCATCGAATTTCTAACAGGACTGCTACTTTTACAGGGTGTGCTAGAAAATGGACAAGAAGTAGCAGTGAAGCGGCTTTCAGAAACATCAGAGCAAGGACTTCACGAGTTCAAGAATGAAGTTAACTGCATTGCAAAACTTCAGCATCGAAATCTTGTAAAGCTTCTAGGATGCTGCATTCAAGGGGTAGAGAAGATGTTGGTGTATGAATACTTGCCAAATAAAAGCCTGGATTTATATATATTTGGTTAGTCTTTCACATCTAGTGTGCGCCATTTCTTTCAATGCAATCAATTGTTATGAGTGATATAAAACACCTCATACTTAAAATGCTAATGGTCAAGAAAGGAGCTTCTAATTTGATGTCAAGTGGAGGTTACTTTCGTGTTTATTGAAAAATTATTGTAATAAGTTGAAAACATCTGACAGGTGAAGAAAGGAGCGCAATACTTGATTGGCCTAAGCGCTTCAACATTATTAAAGGAATTGCTCGAGGATTGATGTATCTTCATCAAGATTCTAGGCTCAGAATCATCCACAGAGACTTGAAAGCTAGCAATGTCTTGCTTGATACTGAAATGAACCCAAAGATATCAGATTTTGGGATGGCTAGAAGTTTTGGAGGAGACGAGACAGGAGCCAACACACGACGTGTTGTTGGAACATAGTAAGATTTAATCTTTGACATGTAGTTTATGAGCACTTGCATATCCTGCATTATATAATCATGTGGTTTCTTTGTTGCAGTGGTTACATGTCCCCAGAATATGCAATCGACGGGATATTTTCAGTGAAATCAGATGTCTTTAGCTTTGGAGTATTAGCACTAGAGATTGTGAGTGGAAAGAAGAATAGACGATTTGTTCATCCAGACCACCACCTCAACCTTCTTGGACATGTAAGTCCTAAGTGTAACTCCTAAGTGAAAAAGACTTTACTTGGAAAAAGTATTAGTTAATGCATTTAAGTTTGAGATAATGCATAAAATCCTCCCGAACTATACCTGAAGTTGCTACAACACACCTTACCTTTGCGGGGTTCTTTTACCCCCAAATTTATTTTTTTCCTAATTTTTTGCACCTTTATTGCTGACGTGGAGCACTGCATGAGAACAACTCCTTCAAGCGCGTGAGAGCTTAAAAAAAAAGGCTCTAACCTAGACGAAACGGCCTCGTATCAATTCCAAAGCTGATTTTCAAGAGCCTTCATCCCCATTTTATCACCCATTTTCAAGAGCTCCAAATCTAATTTTGCTGTCAAAATTCAACAAAAACTTGGCTAAATCTGCACCAATCAAGCTCAAATTTCAACTACAACTTCACAACAACATCATCATCATACCCTAGTGATCAATTTTACCAACAACCAAGAATTTTGACAAACCCATTTTCTTGTTTTTAAAGCTTTTTCAAGGTTCAACAATGGTGGATTCGAAACTCGTTTTTTCATTTTTGAATCTTATCTACAACTATGGATTTAGAATGAATTTAGCACTTGAATCTCAAATTTAAAACTTCAACGTCGTCTGAATTTGCTCAACACCTCTAATAATTTTTCAAGTTCATACAAAAGGAATGGTCCTTTTCATTTTTCTAAATAAAAAACAATATTTTCAGTACATTTCAAATTAAAAAGAAAAGAAAAAGGAAGAAAATAAAATAGATTTAAAAGATTAAAAAAAAAAAATTACATGTGGCAGCGCGTGTATTTCACCGCTTGCCAAATGTTTGGTTCTCTATGTCACGCCGGCACTTAGGGTGACATTTATTCCACTTTAAGACCCCGCAAAGGTAAGGTGTGTCGTAGCAACTTCGGGTATAGTTAGGGAGGATTTTCTGCATTATCCCTGTAAGCTTTATGCACTAATGGTAAATTACATGTAAATGTCTGCTATAAGCTAATCGGTAATCTGTTAAAAAGGGATAACTAAATTACTATCACAGGTTAAACTATGCTGATAGTGCAAGAGTTGATAGTTTATAAACTTAAATCCTTTGATTTGCAGGCATGGATGCTTCATAAAGAAGGGAGGCAATTGGAACTAGTCGAATCAAATCTGGTGGACTCATGTTATTTGTCAGAAGTACTAAGATCACTCCATGTGGGATTGTTATGTGTTCAACAGAATCCTGAGGACAGGCCAAGTATGTCCACTGTGATTATGATGCTGAGCAACGAAGGCATTTTGCCACCACCTAAACATCCGGGCTTTTTCACTGAAAGGAATGTTAAAGATGTTGAATTTTCTTGGAGTACACAAACACCAAGTTCTATAAACGAAATTACCATCACATTGTTGAATCCTCGATAAGACGCCTATCCAAAGTGGCTACACCTTCCATTATTTCTCAGAATTGTATTAAATTCCTCCCCTTCTTTTCTTTATTAGGTAAATTCCATCTTTGAGCTCCCCATTACCTACTCCTATTCAATTTCAGAGAGAAGTTAGATTCAGCTACCAACAGCTTATTCTTTGCATTCGTTATATAAATCTCTCTAAAGTTTTCTTAATTGTGCATATAGTAAAAATCCCTTACCACCATATGCTTTAGCTTGATCATAGGGGGGAATCACATTTTATAAGAACTTGTCTCTGGAAGTTCATCATCTTCATCCTTTGCAAGAAGCATCACTTGTCTGTCAATTTCACAGATTTAGACATTGAAAATGTAAAGAGATCAGAAGCAACAAATAAAAGGAAAGAAGACACCGAACAATCAAAATCAAAACGTGCATTGTGTAGATACAGGAACTGGAAACAAACTATATCAAGGAGACTGTGGCATAAAAATGAAAGAAGTTCAACAGTTAGAATGAATCTAATCTAAGTATCAACTTCAAGAACTAACAATATAATTGATTCACAATAACCACCGGTTGTGGTTTCATGCGGAACCCTCAATTCATCAAATTGTGTGTGGTACACACATCAATCCACAAACTAGCCATTACAACCCATTCATAATATATTCGTCCAAATCCAATTCACGTAGAGTTAATTCTATGAATTTTCGTAATTTCCTTAACCCTAGTTTCCAACTCTTAATGTAATCCTATCTCAACTCATCAAAGCAACTTATCTAATTTACCCATAATATATAAAAGTCAATTATATAAGCCTTGAGTCTAGAGAATAGCCAACTTCCAATTCGCTAAATCTGTATATGAGTCGAAATTGAAGAGCTAAACAATTCAAAACCAAACATTGCAGAATAGGAGTATTATTTAAGACGCACAGTATTTGGTAGAAATGGCGTGGGTCCAGCAATTCTAATGTTGAGCAAAAATAGTCATTATTTTATTAAAATTAATATGAGAAGATATTTTTACCCTTTCTTCCATTATATTTTTACTCTATCAAATCCAGGTATACCAGTAACAGAGATAACGTCTAGCCACTGTTTAATTTCTTTCCTCCATACTCACTAGTTATGCATATTGGAATAGTGCTCCAGATGTGGTATAATGTTTTTAATTTGCCATTACTCTCTTTTAGAGAGAAAGATGTTAAATTTCTATTTGGGTTCCAAATTAAAAAGTCGGGTGCTTGGGTTAATGTAACAGAAAGATGTTATTGGGTTACACAAAATGCATAGCAGAAGACATAAAAGAGTCATGGTTTTGGTAGGTACTTTGAGAAACTCTTGAATAAGCACTATGATTGTTCAAAGATTAACGTGCTAGTTTTGTAACTAATTAAAAGTTAAAGATAATAGGTCCTTAGCTTTGAATTCCAAGTTCAAAAGTTAAGGACACTTGGTCCTTAACTTTGAGTGACAAGTTAAAAAGTTAAGGTCACTTGGTCCCGAACTTCAAGTTTCAAGTTCAAAAGTTAAGGACACTTGGTCCTTAACTTTGAGTTCCAAGTTCAAAAGTTAAGGACACTTGGTCATGAACTTTGACTTACAAGTTCAAAAGTTAAGGACACTTGGTCCTTAACTTTGAATTCCAAGTTCAAAAGTTAAGGACTCTTGGTCCTGAACTTAGACTAACAAGTTCAAAAGTTAAGGACAGATAGTCCTTAACTTACAGTTACAAGATCAAAAGTTAAGGATAATAGGTCCTTAACTTTGACTTACAAGTTCAAAAGTTAAGGACGCTTGGTCCTGAAGTTTGAGTTCCAAGTTCAAAAGTTAAGGACATGTAGTCCTGAAGTCCTGAAGTTAAGTTCAAAAGTTAAGGACATGTAGTCCTGAAGTTAAGTTCAAAAGTTAAGGACATGAGCAGAAGGGTATTTTTGTCCGAGCAGTTAAAGTTTATTAAAGCAGTGGCTAAAGACTAAAGACATTTTAAAAAGTGACTTAAAAGTAAATACATATGTTATTAGTGGCTAACCGTGCACTTCACTCCCCCCCCCCCCAATTATTTGGGAGCATTTGCATCTATACCCATTTTTTGTGTCACGTTTTAACTTATACCCGCTTTGCAAAACAATTGCAAGCATACCCACTTTTCGCATAAAACTTCAGGCATACGGGCCTAAAGTAGCAAAGTCAATCACAAAAACTTCAACATTCTAGGAGCCGGGCCTGAAGTTGTTTGTAACTATTGAACTTAAACATTCTACTAGTTGAAGTTTTGTTCTCTATTTGTTGTACTTAAGCATGTTTTAGCTGAAGTTTTGTCCTGGATTCAATAGCTTTCGTAAAGCTTTTTCAAAAACTTCAGCAGAAGATGTTGAAGTTATTTAGTTTATTTATAAAAACTTCAGCACTAAATAAGCTGAAGTTTTTCCTCGATTCATTAATTTTGTCATAAAGCTTTTCAAAAACTTCAGTAAAAGCTGCTGAAGTTATTTAGTTCATTTGTAAAAAGTTCAGGACTAAATAAGTTGAAGTTTCAACCTGGATTCATTAGTTTTGTCATGAAGCTTTTTCAAAAACTTCAGCAGAAGATGCTGAAGTTATTTAGTTCTTTTGTAAAAGCTTCAGNAACTAATTAAAAGTTAAAGATAATAGGTCCTTAGCTTTGAATTCCAAGTTCAAAAGTTAAGGACACTTGGTCCTTAACTTTGAGTGACAAGTTAAAAAGTTAAGGTCACTTGGTCCCGAACTTCAAGTTTCAAGTTCAAAAGTTAAGGACACTTGGTCCTTAACTTTGAATTCCAAGTTCAAAAGTTAAGGACTCTTGGTCCTGAACTTAGACTAACAAGTTCAAAAGTTAAGGACAGATAGTCCTTAACTTACAGTTACAAGATCAAAAGTTAAGGATAATAGGTCCTTAACTTTGACTTACAAGTTCAAAAGTTAAGGACGCTTGGTCCTGAAGTTTGAGTTCCAAGTTCAAAAGTTAAGGACATGTAGTCCTGAAGTCCTGAAGTTAAGTTCAAAAGTTAAGGACATGTAGTCCTGAAGTTAAGTTCAAAAGTTAAGGACATGAGCAGAAGGGTATTTTTGTCCGAGCAGTTAAAGTTTATTAAAGCAGTGGCTAAAGACTAAAGACATTTTAAAAAGTGACTTAAAAGTAAATACATATGTTATTAGTGGCTAACCGTGCNGCTTTCGTAAAGCTTTTTCAAAAACTTCAGCAGAAGATGTTGAAGTTATTTAGTTTATTTATAAAAACTTCAGCACTAAATAAGCTGAAGTTTTTCCTCGATTCATTAATTTTGTCATAAAGCTTTTCAAAAACTTCAGTAAAAGCTGCTGAAGTTATTTAGTTCATTTGTAAAAAGTTCAGGACTAAATAAGTTGAAGTTTCAACCTGGATTCATTAGTTTTGTCATGAAGCTTTTTCAAAAACTTCAGCAGAAGATGCTGAAGTTATTTAGTTCTTTTGTAAAAGCTTCAGCACTAAATAAGCCGAAGTTTAGTTTTGTCATAAAGCTTTTCCAAAAACTTCAGCAGAAGATGCTGAAGTTATTTAGTTCATTTTTAAAAACTTCAGCACTAAATAAGCTGAAGTTTGCACAGGTAGCAGGGAGAAGGAGGCGCCTGAAGTTGTAAAAATTAGGGTATAGGTTAAATAATTTAAAAAAATGGGTATAAGTTAAATGAGAGCGACCAAATACTGTTTTTACAGGTAGCTTGTTGTTACGGCCCAACAAAGTGTTTTTGTTCCCAAAATCTACTGCGTTGCTCCAATATTAGTTGTTGTTGCTTCTTCTCTTTCAAAACAGCTTGGTATTTTTTGGGCTAATTACTCAAATGCCCTTATTTATTATAGTGTGTTACACCACTTGATTAGTGGTGAGACATTCTCTTACTAACCCCGCAGAGCTTTCTAATTAATCAAATTTTGCTTAAAAAAATATCATGAATCTGTTATGAAATTATTATATTGTGGATGTCCATTTGTTACTCCTCTATAGATAATCTTCCTGAAGAAGATTATCCATTTCGTACTCTGTTGAAGTTTATCTACAAGCAGCTGATGCAGGCAGGTTGCAAGCAACTCATGCAGACATCTTACAAGCAGCTGAAGAAAAGCCTTGCAGCTGCTTCCTGAAAAGCCTTGCAGCTGCTTCCTGAAAAGCCTCGCATCTGCTTCCTTTCTTCTATAAATAGAGGAGATTTCAGTTCATTGTGTACATCAGTTTGAAAGTTCAATAATATATCAGTTTTCTCTATACTTGTCTTTAGTTTATTTGCTTTAAAGTTGTTATTTTATAACACGTTATCAGCACTAGACTCTACCATCTCGAGCAAATACTTTGAAAGTATCAGAGAATATGGATAATCCTCAAATTATGTTTGGATCAAATACAAATCATGAAGATATTTGTGTAATTGATAGTGGAACAACTCATGCCATATTCAAAGATCATAAATACTTTTCTTATTTGCATAAGGGAAAAAGCAAATGTTTCTACAATTTCTGGTAATATAAGTTTGATTCAAGGCTCCGGAAGAGCTATTGTATTTCTGTCTAAGGGAACAAAACTTATCATAAACAATGCATTGTTCTCCTCCAAGTCCCGAAGAAACTTGTTGAATTTTATAGATATCCGCCGAAATGGGTATCATATTGAAACAATAGATGAAATGAACGTGGAATATCTTTGTATTACAAAGAATATTTCTGGCCAGAAATGCATTGTAGAAAAGTTACCAACTTTATCCTCTGGCTTATACTATTCAAAGATCAGTACAGTTGAAGCACACTCTATCGTAAACCAGAAGTTTACTGATTCAAATACTTTTGTGCTTTGGCATGGCCAGTTGGGCCATTCTGGATCAATAATGATGAGACGAATTATTGAAAGTTCAAGTGGGCATCCACTAAAGAACCTGAAGATTCTTACAAATGATGAATTTTCTTGTGATGCTTGTTATCAAGGAAAAATGATCACTAGACCATCATCAATGAAGGTTGGCATGGAATCCCCTGCCTTTTTAGAGCGTATACATTGGGATATATGTGGACCTATTCACCCACAAAGTGAGTTGTTTAGATATTTTATGGTCCTAATAGACGCATCTTCAAGATGGTCTCATGTGTTCCTACTATCATCTCGCAACCTGGCATTTGCAAAGCTATTAACCAAATAATTCGATTAAGGGCACAATTCCCAGATTATCCTATAAAGGCTCTTCGCCTTGATAATGCTGGAGAATTCTCATCTCAAGCTTTTGATGATTATTGTCTATCAATTGGGATAAAAATTGAACATCCTGTAGCTTATGTTCATACTCAAAATGGCCTTGCAGAGTCATTTATTAAACGCCTGCTATTGATAGCAAAACCACTGCTTATGAAAACAAAATTGCCCACTACAGTTTGGGGCCATGCTATCTTGCATGCAGCATCACTTGTTCGTATCAGACCAACACATTATAATAAATATTCTCCGTCACAATTAGTTTTTGGTCATGAACCAAATATTGCCCATCTACGAATTTTTGGATGCGTTGTATATGTGCCAGTAGCACCACCACAACGTAGTAATATGGGACCACAAAGAAGGTTAGGAATATATATTGAGTTTGAATCACCCTCTATTATTCGCTATCTTGAACCATTGACAAGAGATTTATTTACTGCTCGATTTGCAGATTGTCGATTTGATGAAACAAAATTTCCACAATTAGGGGGAGAGAAAAAAGAAATCAAAAGAGAAATTATGTGGAAAGTTTCATCATTATCTCATTTTGATCCACGTACCCCTATTTGTAATCAGGAGGTCCAGAAGATCATCCATTTACTAAATATAGCAAGTCAAATGCCAGACGCATTTACTGATTTGAAAAGGATAACTAAGTCACATATCCCTGCAGAGAATGTGCATATCCGAATTGATGTCCCAACAGGACCATCTACTAGCATGATAACTAGTAAACCCAAAGCACGCCTGAAGCGTGGTAGGCCTTTGGGTTCTAAGGATCGAAATCCTAGAAAAAGAAAATCGACAAATGATCAAAATAATACTATGAAGGGATCTCCTGAAGAGACCCAAAATTTGATTAGTTCTGAGATTCCTGAAGAAAACAATGAACCCGAGACTCAAGTAAGTGAGGAACTTTTAATAAGTTCTACTGGTGATGGAATTAATTTAAATCGATCTGAAATAGTGGTGAATAATATTTTTGCATATAATGTTACACTAAACATTATGCAAGATAGTGAAGATCTTGAACCCCGATCTGTCGAAGAATATTTACAAAGATCTGATTGGCCAAAATGGCAAGAGGCAATTCAATCGGAATTGAAGTCACTTGCTAAAAAGAGAGGTCTTTGGACCAGTAGTCCAAACACCTGCTGGTATAAAGCCAGTTGGTCATAAATTGGTTTTTGTGCGAAAAAGAAATGATAAAGATGAAGTAGAAAGATACAAGGCTCGCCTTGTCTCACAAGGATTCTCACAACGACCTGGAGTCGATTCTAAAGAAACATATTCACCCGTTATGGATGCCATAACATTTCGATATCTCATCAGTTTAGCCTTACGTGAAAGGATTGAAATACATCTAATGGATGTGGTTACAACTTATCTGTACGGGTCACTTGATAATGAAATTTACATGAAAATCTCTGAAGGATTTAAAATTCCAGAAGCAAATCCAAAATCTCGGGAAATGTATTCAATCAAATTACAAAGATCTTTGTACGGTTTAAAGCAATCTGGGCGCATGTGGTATAATCGCCTCAGTGAATATTTGCTGAAAGAGGGTTACATAAATGATGTTATTTGTCCATGTATTTTTATAAAGAAAATGGCATCAGAATTTGTTATACTTGCTGTTTATGTTGATGACATAAATCTTGTTGGAACTCCAGAAGAGCTCCAAAAGGCAATTGAATATCTTAAGAAAGAATTTGAGATGAAAGATCTTGGAAAGACAAAACTTTGTCTTGGTTTGCAAATTGAACATTTAGCAGACGGGATCTTTATCCATCAATCTGCCTATACAGAAAGGGTCTTAAAACGCTTTTACATGGACAAAGCGCACCCATTGAGTACACCAATGGTTGTTCGATCACTTGAAGTGAATAAGGATTTGTTCCGACCTCCAGAAGAGAACGAGGAACTCCTTGGTCCCGAAGTACCCTATCTCAGTACAAATAGTGCACTAATGTATCTTGCTAATGCTACAAGACTCGACATAGTATTTTCTGTCAATTTACTAGCAAGATATAGTTCTTCTCCTACACGAAGACATTGGAACGGGATTAAGCATATATTGAGATATTTAAAGGGAACTCTTGATATGGGTTTATTTTATGCTAACAAAGATAGTGCAGATCTTACTGGTTATGCTGATGCAGGTTATTTATCTTATCCCCATAAAGCTAGATCTCAAACCGGGTACGTGTTTACATGTGGAGGAACTGTCATATCATGGCGCTCCACAAAGCAATCTATTGTTGCTACTTCTTCAAATCATGATGAGATAATAGCTATTCATGAAGCAAGTAGGGAATGCGTATGTTTGAGATCAATAATTTATTTTATTCGAGAGAAATGTGGTCTGGAATGTAAGAAAAGACCCACAATTTTATATGAAGACAATGTTGCATGCATAGCCCAATTGAAGGGAGGATTCATAAAAGGAGATAGAACGAAGCACATTTCACCAAAATTATTCTACACGCATGATCTTCAGAAAAATGGTGAAATTGATGTGCAACAATTCCGTTCAAGCGACAATTCGGCAGATTTATTCACTAAATCTTTGCCAACTTCAACTTTTGAGAAGATGGTATACAAGATTGGAATGCGGAGACTCAAATATTTGAAACAAGGTTTTCATCAGGGGGAGTAAAATACGCGATACACTCTTTTTTCCTTATTAAGGTTTTTTCCCACAGGGTTTTCCTAATAAGGTTTTTAATGAGGCACCTATCAATGCGTATTACTAAATATGTGTACTCTTTTTCCTTCACTAGGATTTTTTCCACTGGGTTTTTCCTAGTAAGGTTTTAACGAGGCACATTATCTTTAATGAACATCCAAGGGGGAGTGTTATAAAATTATTATATTGTGGATGTCCATTTATTACTCCGCTATAGATAATCTTCCTGAAGAAGATTATCCATTTAGTACTCTGTTGAAGTTTATCTACAAGCAGCTGATGCAGGCAGGTTGCAAGCAGCTCATGCAGACAACTTACAAGTAGCTGAAGAAAAGCCTTGCAGCTGCTTCCTGAAAAGCCTCGCAGCTACTTCCTTTCTTCTATAAATAGAGGAGATTTCAGTTCATTATGTACATCAGTTTGAAAGTTCAATAATATATCAGTTTCTCTCTATACTTATCTTTAGTTTATTTGCTTTAAAGTTGTTATTTTATAACAGAATCGAGTTATTCTTTTGTTACAGAAAAGAAAGCAAAATACTTGGCAAAAAGTGAGGCCTGGTATACTAAAATAATGCAAAACAATGTAATACAACAAATGAAAGTCTTTCATGTCCAAACAGTCCATAGCCAGAAATATTATCAAGAGTGTTCAAACTTAAGGAAGTCAATAATTTTTTTCGAAGAATGAGTGCACCAAATGTTTTAAATCAAACTACACTACATTTAGCTAAACAAATAAAAACACTTATAATTGAACTATAATTTAAAATTCAAAACTAACATTAAAAATATAAGCATAAAATCTTACTAAGAAAAGTAAGCATAAAACTAAAAGAATGAGGGAGTAGAGAGGATTTTGTGTAGTATGCAGAGAGCTTTTGTTGAGAAAATTTTCGTAGAGCTTTACTTTTAAATTGTAAAATTTATTTAAGAAACAAATTTAAATTTTAAAAAACTAATTTTAAGACTACTTGTTTGTTTTTACATATACTATTGTATCTGTTTAGCTTTGGCAAACAAAATGAGCAAATATTTAAACAAGAATATGAATCTGTGCACAACACCTCACTTTGAACATCCTCGACCACCGGAATATCTCACTCAACTGTATTGGGGGTGTTCAAAATTTAATATATAACGATAAAAAGTTGTAACATTTCTCAAATCTATAAAAGTTTTAAGACACACTCCATATAGAATTTTATTTTTTTTCATCTTGCCTTGAGTGCATAAAAATTATACTTTTATTACAGATTTAAACCCTTATGATTAACTTTTGAGTTACTTCTCTATTTATAAATAATGTGATATACAAGCAAGGGAAAAATATTTTTATATTACTAACTATTAAAAGTGAGTATCATCAAATATTAGATAAGTCGGGTGAAGGGTGGGGGGGGGGGGGGGGGGGGGCAAACCAAAA
>ML244288.1:36127-57794 GCA_005239495.1 Nicotiana undulata
GGGGGGGGGGAGGAGGGGGCAAACCAAAAGCACATAAAGTAGGTTGTAGGAAGGCAAAAGGCTGAAAGCCTTATACGAAACAGAACTAGTTAACTCACGAAACAGAGGCATCAACGAAACAGAGGTAGCCTTGCAGCTTTCTCACGCAGGTAACGAAAAGTTCTAGGTTTCCTTACAAATCACTAGTTCTTAAACTCAAGTATATAAATTAGACTGGGACTTACATATTAGCTCGATGAGTTTTGATGTGAGTTGATATAACCCTTTACTAAAGTGGTTTAACTCAAAAAAAGCACGCGTACAAGGTGTTTGATGAAATGATTAAAAGAGTTAATACGTACTTAATTGGAGCGAGTGAGTATATATTAATTTAGATTTGTTCTAGCTAAAGTTTAGATGATTTATTCTGATATATGTGCATAAATGTTTAGATTTTTGTGTTATTCTTATATGTCATTTTCATGTTGAAAATTCATGAAGAAGCAAGAATCTTCAGAAATATTTTTGAATGTTTATTTCATGCTTATGTCATACTTTACATTTAAGGATAAACCAGTATGAGTATGTATAGATTGTTCCATAAAAGATTTAGACTTGAATGGTCAAGAAATTTGAGAAGTTGATTTAGATCCTAGCGAAGTCACGCAAAATATTTATTATTAAAGTATTTTTTGTAGTATCCTCTATTCTGAGAAGGGGTTATCGTCCAAGCTAAGGGTCTTGATCAAGGCGTTGACTTCCTGAAACTACTTGTGCCAAAGTAGGGAGCATACGAGCAGAGAGAGATTCGTTTATGATATTTTGCCTAGCCAGGCTAAGGTATGATACATGCGCGCTGAGAACCACGAAGCGAGTGGCACCTCGTGGATTGGCCTATTCGATCAGGTTGGGATCGAACCGTACCGATCACACAGTGACTAAGACATAAATAAGTCAGGATAGTTGGAACTTCCGAAGCATAAAGTGAAGTATTTTTTTAGATAAGAAAGAAAAAGAAAATAGTTTCTTTTAGAATATTCATAAACTGATGTGATGCAATTATTTTAGAATTATTTTTATAAGCTTTATGTTTTTCATGCATTTAGAATCTTCGATTGCAATGTATATTCTATTAAAGTTTCGTTCCCTGTCGTTGAGACTTGCTGAGTACGATGGATGGTACTGACATTCTCTTTTAGGAACATGCGTTGGTCTGCGGTACAACGTAGGAACCAGTTTTGCAGGCGAGCAGGCTACAAGTTCGGAAATTCCTCACTTCCAGTTAGGGATATGCATAATTTGGTAAATATCGAATTACCGTACCGAAATCGAAAATTTTGGTATTTGGTATTCGATATTTTGGTATTCAGTATGGTATTTGGTTTAAGTTTTAAAAGAACTTGGTATTTGGTGTGGTATTTTGTATGTTAAAATAAAATACCGAAATACCGATGCCGTACTGAAATATATATTATATTACATAATACACATATTATTAATTATAACATAAATATAAAAAATCTAAAATTTTACGTTCTTTTATTCTCTAAGTTCATCAATTAACTCTAAGCAAGTAACAAGGCATTTCTAATGATCAATTTTATTCTTTTATGTACATTTTTCTTTCTGGGTTAATATTTGCTGGTTTTGTACAAAGCTTTTGAAAATAATGTTTTTAGTTTGAGTACTTTAATTAAGAATATTACTAATTATCTAATGTATTTATTTTTCCAAAACACGCAGAAATGGCTCGTACTCACATAAAGGGCTCGTACTCGCAACTCTATTACCGACACTCAGGATACTACTCAAGAAACTATTGCTACTATTGTGGCTCAAGGTAGAACTAAGAAGTCTTCAACTCAGAAAAGGAAGGTTAAATCCACAAAGGGGGTTCAAGTACCCCGCGTTGAACATGAAGAAGGGGTGGAGCATGATGAGCAAGTACTTTAGGATCCAGTTCCACCCCAAACAGCACTTCCGGCTCAAACAACTATATCTTCAGAGGTGGGTCAGATGTTTAATGTAGTCAACAGTTCTATGTAGTTGTTTAAAGCCTTCATGGCCAACCAGAACAAGAGAAGAACTGAGATTCCACCTCAATCAAATAGACAGAACAACTCTGAGTCCTCAAGAGTGAATGAATTTTTGAAGGTGAGTCCTCCATTTTCCGTGGTACTATAGTTGATGAAGATCCAATATTGTGGCTGGAGGGTGTCAAGAAATCCCTCGGAGTGATGAAGGCATTTGATGATGAAGTCGTGGAGCTGGCTGCCTACCATCTTAAAGATGTGTCTTGAACTTGGTTTGAGATGTGGGAAAATGAAAAGAGATGGAGATGATAGTCTACCTACTTGGGAAGAATTTGAAGATGTATTCATGGCTAATTTTATACCAGAAGAGGATAGGGAATCTAAGGCTATAGAGTTTGATCAGTTCAAGTAAGGGAATAAAAGTGTGCAAAAGTACTACACAGAATTCATAAGTTTGGCTAAGCATGCTCCTCACATGGTTAAGACAGAAAAAGCAAAGATTCGCATGTTTGTTGGTTGTTTGGCTTACCACATTAAGGATACAACACCAGCTACAAAAGTAGGAATGATAGCTTTCTCCATTGATGTGGGTTTCACAAAGCACTTAGAAAAAGACAGACAACAAAAGAGAGAAGAAAAATAGCATAACAAGAAAGCTCGGACAGCGGGCGGGTTTAGTGGTGCATCCAGCGGAGGAATAAGGGGTTCATTCAATAAGGGTTCATTAGCACGTGTTCAATCTAGTCATCAGTCAGGTGGTGGGTATTCCTTCAGATGTACTCAGACTTATGGAAACCATTCTTGCCAGAATCAGAATTTCAGGGCACCATCCCCATATAGCCAGAGTCATGTTGAGCAACGTTCATAACAACAAGGTCTTTGTGATACATGTAAGCATCAACATTTAGGTTAGTGCAAGATATGGTTTCAAGGTTGCTATCATTGTGGAGACAGTGGTCATATAAACTACCCAAATTTTCTACGTAATTTCAGTGAGGGATCAAATCGCCCTTCTAGTTCCTCAGCTACTACATTTGTAGCACATCAGGCTTGTGGTTCTTATAATCAAACCAGGCATGGGACATGCAGATGTGTGGATCGAGTTACTCAAGTAGGGGGAAACCTCGTTTGTTTGCTACACTTGATCGTCAAAGTGCAAAGGCATCTGCAGAAGTTACTACAGGTATACTTCTAGTCTACTCACATAATGCTTATGCCTTAATTGATCCATGTTCAACGTTTTCGTATGTGACTCCATACTTTGCAATTAACCTCAGGCTAGAACCTGAATATCTTAGTGAGTCATTCCTAGTATCTACTCCAGTTGGTGAGTCAGTGAAACCCACAAGAGTCTATAGAGGTTGTGTAGTTTCAGTACAAGGTCTCACACCACCGTGGTCGATATCATAGAGTTAGAAATGGTGGATTTCGATGTGATCATAGGTATGGATTGGTTGTCTTCCTACTATCCCATGTTAGATTGTCATGCCAAGATAGTCAGGTTCCAATTTCCAAATGAAGAATTCTTAGAGTGGAAGGGTAGTTCAATATCGCTTGTAGGTAAGTTTATTTATTACCCTAAGGCACAACGAATAATCGATAAGTGATGTCTTGCCTATTTACCTCATATCATTAATCTAGAATCAGAACCACCAGCTCTTCAGCCTGTGTGAGTTGTCAGAGAATTTCCAGAAGTTTTCCAAGATGACCTTCCCGGACTTCCTCCTGAAAGAATCATAAACTTTGGCATCAATCTCATGCCGGGAACTCAACCCATATATATACCTCCTTATATGATGGCTCCAGCAGAACTTAATGAGTTGAGGGAACATTTGAATGACCTTGTTTACAAGGGCTTCATTAGGCCGAGTGTTTCACTGTGGGGTGCCCCAGTCCTATTTATCAAGAAGAGAGATGGGTCTCTTAGAATGTGCGTCGACTATCGACAGTTAAATAAATATAGATGTAACACCCTATACTTCAGATAGAGTCTCACATCGGAAAAACACAATAGGGATGTTGGGTATATAAGTTAACAAGTCTTAGAACCTAGTGACACATTTTAAACCCGTGAAAGCATAGGCCTAGAGCAGACAATATCACTAGCGGGCTGGGTTGTTACAGATGGTATTAGAGCCACTTTTGTGTCAGCCTTGCTGATGGTGGGACAGAGTTCAACTGTGTTCAGGAAAATCCCGATTAGGCGGGGCAAACCACAGTGCTAAGTCTAGGCGAATCTCATGCGGTGAGGCATTCCTCAGCAAGGACGTTGAGTCTATAAGAGGGGTGTATGTAACACCCCAGACTTTAGATAGATATCCACATCGGCAAAATATAAGAGGTATGTCGTGTATATAAGTTAACAAGCCTTAGACCGCAGTGACACATTTTAAACTCGTAAGGGCCTAGGCCTAAAACGGACACTATCACTAGCGGGTCAGGTTGTTATATTACCATTAAGAACAAGTACCCACTGCCAAGAATTGATGATTTATTTGATTAACTTCAGGGTGTAAAGTAATTTTCAAAGATAGACATGAGGTCGGGGTACTATCAGTTGAGAATCAGAAAAGAGGATATATCTAAAATAGCCTTTAGGACTCGTTACTTGCATTATGAATTTCTAGTAATGTCCTTCGGGTTGACGAATGCTCTAGTTGCATTCATAGACCTCATAAACAGAGTTTTCAAGCAATTCCTTGATACCTTTATTATCGTGTTTATAGAAGATATTCTGGTATACCCTAAAGGAAAGGAAGAGCATGCAAAACACATCAAGATAGCCTTGCAGACTTGAAGCAGAATGAGCTTTATGCCAAGTTTTCAAAATGTTAGTTCTAGTTGCAGTCAGTGGCATTTTTAGGCCATGTGGTATCTTGTGAAGGCATAAAAGTAGACCCTCAGAAGACAGAACCAGTCAAGAACTGGACAAGGCCAAAAATGCCAACCGAAATTAGGAGTTTCTTGGGGTTAGTTGGCTACTATAGAAGGTTTGTAGAGGGATTTTCCTCACTTGCAGCTCCATTAACTAAGTTGACTCAGAAAGTAGTTAAGTTCCAGTGGTTATACTCTTGTGAGCAGAGTTTTCAAGAGTTAAAGAAGAGGTTGACCACTGCACCTGTGTTAACCTTGCCGACATGTTTGAGTGAGTTCACAATGTATTATGATGCCTCTAGAGTTGGTCTTGGTTGTGTTCTTATGCAAAATGGAAAAGTTATTGCTTATGCTTCCAAGCAGTTAAAGAATCATGAGAAGAACTACCCCACACAACTTGGATCTTGTAGCACTGGTGTTTGGATTAAATATATGGCAACACTACCTTTATGGAGAGCATTGTGAAGTGTTTATAGATCACAAAAACCTCCAGTACATTTTAAAGTAGAAACAGTTAAATTTGAGACAGAGAAGGTGGCTCGAGCTATTGAAGGATTATGACATCAATATCCTTTATCACCCGGACAAAGCTAATGTGATAGTAGATGCACTTAGTGGGAAGTCAATGGGTGTCTTGGCCCATATTTTAGTACAAAGGCGAACTTTGAGTCGAGAGATTCAAAAACTGTCAAATTATGGAATTAGATTGGATGAGACCGAAGAAGGAGGTATAAATTCTTATGCCTTAGGGCAATAATCTCCCGTTACGCATGTTAAGGCTAAGAAATACAAAGATCCGTACTCGGCGAAGTTAAAAGAAGGAGCCACAAGCAAAGAAATCATTTCTTTCACTCTAGGAAGTGATGGAGCTTTGAAGTTGAATGATCGGTTATGTGTGCCTGATGTAGATGGTATTAGGAAGGCCATAATGGAAAAAGCTCACAGCTCGAGATACTCTATCAACCCAGGTGCTACCAAATTGTATCTGGACTTGAAAGCGCTTTATAGGTGGAAAGGCATGAAGAAACAAGTAGCAGATCAGGTGGCCAAATGGTTGAATTGGCAGTAAGTCAAATCCGAGCATCAGAGGCCTGATGGCGTAGCTCAAGATATAGAGATACCGCATTGGAAATGGGAGATGATTAATATGGGTTTCGTGGTAGGTCTATATGATCTCGTCCAATTTCACACCTCAATTCAAGGTTATGAAACAGTCGAATGCAATAATAGTACCCAACAATAGTCGGGGCCGAATTCCGCAAGGAGCTATATATGGGAGTTAGGGGTATATATTGTAGTGTGTGAGTCTGACTATCAATTTACACTTCCACAAATTGGGGTTGTTTTTATGTCTTATTTTAAAACTAAGATTGCAAGTTGAGAAATAAAACTAGGAAATTATTTTTGCTGTTTTTCAAGTTTTGTAAAAAGCATAGGGCTATGACCATCACCTAGGTGTTTGCCTAATGGGATATAAACCTTTATGCTTGTTTTATTGATCGGGGTGTATTATATCTATCAACACTCAATTACCCATTCAATACCTCTCGGTTAGAGAGTGATTTTGACCAATTTAGATTTTTCAAGTTCAAATGGGTATTAAACAAAACGGTTGATAAAAGATCAAGTCAGGTTATTACTTTCTCTAGGTTGAACCGTTTAATTGGGATTATCAATATCTCTATTGACCCAATTTATTGTTATCCAAGTTTTCCTAAACTAAGTCTCTCTTTCTCAAGTAGAACCAAGTCAAATAGGCATGAACAAAAATTTGCAACCATTAATTCCACAAAATAAAGCAAGAACAAGGCTAAATAATAAACACCCAACCATAAACAAGCATTAAATTAAACACCCATAAGGTTTACACATTATGGTTGGGTCACAACCCTAGTAAAAATCTAGCCACTCATGCTTGAAATTGAATAAAAAGAAGAAGCAATGACAATTAAACTCATATTTCAAGATTAAAATGATAAAATATATGTTAAAATAGCTCAAAATATGAAAAACTACTAAAACAAGTAAAAGGAAACGACTATTGTAGCAGCTGATGTCAAAAGGTAACCTAAAATTATGAAACTCTTATATTTATACAGGGCTAAAAATTTCGGACAAAAATGCCCTTCGGGAGGTTCTGCGACCGCATAATTCCAAGTGTAGTTCGTATATTTCTCCAACTTGTCAGAACTGGAAGTCTGCGGCCGCATAACTCTGATCTACTGCTGCAAGGCACTCTTTTCGCGGTCCGCAGATTTGTAACTGCGGCCGCATCTTGCTCTTCTACGGTCCGTACTTTTACATATGCGGTCGTATAACACTTCTTCTGCGGCAGCACAATTCCTGTGCGGTCCACTTTTTTGATGGACTTGGAATGCACATTCTCTGAACTTTACTCCTGGCCCAGCTTTTGCGGCCGCACAGTTCATGTGCGGACCGCACTTTGCACCAAACTCTGCTGCCTTTTCCTTCATCATTTGCAGCCGCAAATGATATTCTGTGGTCCGCACTTTTGATCTTCTGTGCATTTTATGGCCTTGAGTTCAAATTACTCCTTTTTGAGTTGGATTTTATCTCGGGAGTCCATCTTCCAATATTCTTGCAATTAAGCAAATTTCATTAGTTTTCGGGAACACAACTAAATGCTTTTGGATTAAAAAAAAAGCTAAAAGGCGCTAATAAGTAGTCAAAATCCCCACTTATTGTCAAAAGTGTCAAAAAGCCTTGTTGAAAAAATGCGACCCCCCATCGCTTATGATAGCTCGCGAAGTACCAAATCTTGTGAAGATATTCTTCTTCAAGAACACCACCACACTTCTCACTTCATTGTTGGGTAGAGTAATGGCCTCAACCCATTTAAAGACATAATCAACCGCGACCTAGATGTAGGTGTTTCCAAGAGAACTCACAAAAGGACCCATGAAGTCAATATCCCACACATTAAAGATATCAGTCTCCAAAATGGTCGTGAGAGGCATTTAATTCTTCTGCAAGATTCCACCGGCCTCGTTGGAATTCATTACATCTTTTCACCATATCACTTGCATCTTTATAAAGAGTGAGCCAATAAAAACCGCAACTTAGCACTTTGGATGCCGTTCTTGCTCCGTCATGGTGACCACCATAAGGCGAAGAATGGCGAGCCTCAAAAATAACATTTTTCTCGTCGTCCAGTACACATCTTCTAATTACCCCATCCGTGCAAATCCGGAAAAGGTATGGTTCATCCCAATAATAATCTTGACAATCCCGTTTGAGCTTCTTCCTTTGATTTGAAGAGAACTCATCCAGGATGATTCCACACACAACGAAGTTTTCTAGATCTGCGAACCATGGCATCACCTTCATTGAAATAGCCAAGAGTTGCTCGTCGGGGAAGGAGTCATTGATTTCAAGGCCATTATGTGGCCTCCCTCCTCCTCCAAACAAGACAAATGGTCCGCCACTTGATTTTCACTACCTTTTCGATCTTGGATTTCAATATCAAACTCTTGCAACAATAACACCCATCTCATCAACCGAGGTTTTAAATATTTCTTGCTCATAAGATAGCAAAGTGCCGCATGATCCGTATGAACAATGAATTTTGCACCCATCAAGTATGGGCGGAATTTATCAATTGCAAACATAATGGCAAGGGGCTCTTTATCTGTAACGTTGTAATTGACTTGGGAATCATTCATGGTCTTACTAGAATATTAGACCGGATGAAAAACTTTGTTGATTCATCTCCCCAAAGCTGCTCCAACTACATCACTAGCATCGCACATGAGCTCAAAAGGAATACTCAAATTAGGAGCGGTGATAATGGGAGTGGTTGTCAACTTGAACTTTAGCAATTCAAAGGGTCTCATGCAATAATCATTGAAGTGAAATTTAGCATCTTCCTCTAAGAGCTTGCACAATGGGTTCACCACTTTAGAAAAATCCTTTATGAAGCGTCGGTAGAACCCCGCGTGACCTAAGAAACTTCGCACGCCTTTCACCGAAGTTGGAGGTGGAAGTATAGAAATCACCTCTATCTTTGCATTGTCGACCTCTATGCCATTCGTTGAAATTTTGTGGCCAAGGACAATGCCTTACTCTACCATGAATGACATTTTTCCCAATTTAACACCAAGTTTGTTTCTTCACACCTTGCCAATACTCTATCTAAATTTTCCAAGCAATCATCAAAAGAATCCCCCACTACCAAGAAGTCATCCATAAATACTTCAAGGTAGTCCTCTACTATATCTGTAAAGATCGCCATCATACACCTTTGAAAAGTCGTTGGTGCATTGCATAAGCCAAATGGCATCCGCTTGAAGGAGAAAGTGCCATAGGGGCATGTGAAAGTTGTTTTCTGTTGATATTCCGGGGCAATAAGGATTTGGTTGTAGCCTGAATATCCATCTAGAAAGCAATAGAAAGAACGACTGTCCAACCTATCAAGCATTTGGCCAAGGAAGGGGAGTGGAAAATGATCTTTCCTTGTGACTTTGTTTAGTTTGCGATAGTCCATACACACTCTCCACCCGGTCACCGTTCTTGTGGGAATAAACTTGTTCTTGTCATTGGTGACCACTATTACGCCCCCCTTCTTTGGGACACATTGCACCGGAGACGTCCACGAACTGTCGAAAATGGGGTAGATAACCCCGGCATCTAACCACTTGATGATCTCTTTTTTGACCACATCTTGGATGGCTTTATTGAGTCTCCTTAGATGTTAAATGGATTGTTTGGCATCTTCTTCCAAGTTAATCTTGTGCATGCAAAATGTGGGGCTTATTCCCCGAATATCCGTCAAAGTCCACCCAATAGCTTTCTTCCTTTTGTGGAGCACCACCAATGCAGAGTCAACCTGCACGTTAGTTAAACAAGAGGAAATAATAACCGATAAAGTAGAACAAGAGCCAAGAAATTCATACCTGAGATGTGAACGCAATGGCTTCAACTCCAAGATACGAGGCTCTTCAATTGAAGGCTTTATAGGATGAGTTTTCCTATTTTCAAGATCCAAGGAAGGTTTCCGGGGTGCATAGATGTACGACCCTATTCCTTGCAAAGAATTAACACATTCCATGAAGCCATCCATCTTGTCATCATTAAAGTTGAGCAAGACATCCTCCAGCATATCACCCGCATTAATCGTGGCACTTGTATCATCAATAATCACATCGGTCACCAAGTCCACGAAAGAACAAACTTCATTGCTATTCGGTTGCCGTATAGATTTGCACACGTGGAACACCACCTTTTCATCACCCACCCAAAAAGTGAGCTCTCCGGCTTCCACATCAATAAGAGCCTTCCCCGTAGCAAGGAAAAGTCTTCCAAGAATAATCGGCACCTCATAGTCCACTTCACAATCAAGAATAACAAAATTCGCTGGGAGAATGAACTTATCAACACGAACCATTACATCTTCAATCACTCCCAACAGTCTTTTCATTGTATGATAAGCCATTTGTAATCACATAGATGTGGGTCTTGGTTGCCCAATTCCCAAGATCTTGAAAACCGAATAGGGCATCATATTGATAATCGCCAGAGATCACAAAGAGCTTTGGAAAACCGAATAGGGCATCATATTAAAAAAACAATTAGGTAAGATCTTCCTTCAAAAGCAAGAAAATGATAAGTACCACTAGGACGTTGGAACTGGTCCATATGGATCTATGTGGTCTTATGAGAACATTAAGCAGATGTGGTAAGAAATATGTAATGGTGCTTGTTGATGACTATTCTAGATTTACCTGGACATTGTTCCTAACATCTAAAGATGAAGCATTTCATATGTTTACTTCCTTTGTTAGAAAAATTCAGAGACAATTAGGAAATCAAATTGCAACAATAAGGTCTGATCATGGCACTGAATTTGAAAATGCCAAATTTGCTGAATTTTCTTATGAACATGGCATAGATCATAACTTTTCTGCCCCCAAAACTCCATAACAAAATGGAGTGGTTGAAAGAAAGAATATGGCACTTGAAGATATGGCTAGAACTATGCTTCTTTCTAGTATACTACCTCATAGCTTCTAGGTAGAAGCTATAAACACTGCATGTTATATCATAAATAGGTGCATGACTAAACCACTTGTAGAGAAGACTCCCTATGAGTTACTTAAAGGGAGAAAGCCCAATATATCCCTTCTTAGGGATTTTGGCTGTAAGTGCTTTGTGCACAACAATGGCAAGGACTCCCTAGGTAAGTTTGATCCCAGAAGTGATGAGGGAGTATTCTTGGGATATTCTTCACATAGTAAGGCTTATAAAGTGTATAACAAAAGAACTATGTGTGTTGAAGAAAGTGTGCATGTTGTTTTTGATGAAACTAACATTCTCTCTGAGAGACAGGAACAAGAAGATGAAGAAATTGGGCTGGTCAGAAACTCAGACCAAACTGGAGCAACATGGGAAGAAGGAACAGGTCCATCTACCCCGGGCAACTTGATAGGGGGAACTCAACATCAAACCTCATTGGAACTTGTCCCTGATCCTATTCCACAGCAACAAGGCACTATAGGATCATCAAGTTATGACCAGTTGGTTGCATAACCACACAGATATCAAAGTTCTCACCCCATCGAGAACATCATAACTGATATAACATCTGGAATCAAACCCAGATCCTCTCTGAAAAATTTGTGTGCTTTTGATGCTTTTCTCTCCTTGATCGAACCCGAAAATGTTGCTGAAGCTTTGCAGAATGCGGAATGGGTAAATGCCATACAAGAAGAACTCAATCAATTTGAAAGAAGTCAAGTTTGGCATCTGGTACCTAGACCATTAGATAGATCCGTGATTAGCACAAAGTGGGTCTTCAAAAATAACTTGGTGAAGATGGAACAGTTACAAGAAACAAGGTAAGACTGGTGGTTCAAGGATATAGTCAAGAGGAAGGAATAGACTATGATGAAACCTTTGCTCCTGTGGCAAGGTTGGAGGCAATCAGGCTCCTCATAGCATTTGCTTCTTACATGGAATGCACCCTTCATCAGATGGACGTCAAGAGTGCCTTCGTAAATGGCTACCTAAAAGAAGAAGTATTTGTCAAGCAACCTCCAACATTTGAAAGCAAGGAAAATCCTGATCATGTGTACAAACTTGACAAGGCATTGTACGGACTCAAGCAAGCACCAAGAGCATGGTATGAAAGGCTATCAAAATTCTTGCTTGAGCATGACTACAAAAGAGGTAAAATTAACAGCACCTTATTCTTGAAGGAAAAAGGTAAAGATCTCTTGGTAGTGCAGATATATGTAGATGACATAATCTTTGGGGCAACTTCTAAAAAACTAAGTAAAGAATTTGCTAAACTAATGGGGAGTGAATTTGAAATGAGCATGATGGGTGAGCTTAATTTCTTTTTAGGCTTACAAATTAAACAAAATTCAAATGGAACTATGATCCATCAGCAAAAATATGTGAAAGAGTTTCTCAAAAGATTTAAAATGGAAGACTCAAAAGAAATTGACACCCCTATTACAACAACCACAAAACTAGATGTAGATGAACCTAGTTCATCTGTTGATGTAAAGTTGTATAAAGGGATGATTGGGTCTTTGTTGTATCTTACTGCCAGTAGACCTGACATTGTTTTCAAAGTAGGGCTTTGTGCAAGATTTCAGGCTAATCCAAAGGAATCACACTTAATTGTACCTAAAAAGCACCACTAACCTCTGTCTTTGGTATCTTAAAGGTGGTAATTTTGATCTTGTGGGATATGTTGATGCTGACTATGCAGGCTTCTTGGTAGATAGAAAGAGCACCTCAGGTATGACACACTTTCTGAGATCATGTCTTGTGTCGGGGGCTACTAAGAAGCAGAATTCAGTAGCTCTACCCACTGATGAGGCTGAGTATATGGATGCAACCTCATGTTGTGCTAAGCTATTATGGATTAAACAACAATTGATGGATTTTTGTATAGAGGTTGGATGCATCCCTATCTTCTATGATAACACTAGTGTTATTAGTATGACAAAGAACCCCGTTCATCATAAAAGAACAAAGCACATAGAAGTTAGACACCATTTCTTAAGAGACAACTATGAGAAAGGATTAATCTCTATTGAATTATGTGCCACTAATAAACAGATTGTTGATATCTTTATTAAAGCACTATGTAGAGAGCATTTTTAAAGGAACATGTTAGAGTTAGGGATGATTAAGATCACCTAACTGAACTAGTTAAAACGAAAATGAAAAAAAAGTTGAAAATGAAAAAAAAAAATTTGGCTAGGAATTCTGAAATTTGTGTCAATAATCAGAATAATCATTGCTCAGTTTCATGCTATAAAAACATACTCTCTTGCCATGTGTTAATATGACTCTTTGGTTACTAATGATGTTTCACTATTTTTTGAAAATTGAGGCTTAATTAAGAGATTCCTACTGGATGAACCTGGTTCATCTGACAAACGAGGTATGTGTTCTCCACTATACACACCTTGAAATGTTAATAGTTAATTATGAGAAGAACTCTATCTAAAACAAGCTCTTTTCAAAATCTAGTATTTATCCTAAATTTGAACCTGTTCCGTCTACCCAAAGGAGTCCAATCGAATTAAAGAGCCTAGATTATAGGGTAGTCATAACCGTCACTTTTTAACTGAAACTTCTGAACCGATTAGACTTCTTCTTGACCCAAATTACACTCGTTGTGTATTAATTAACCATTCTTTTAAAAACCCATCATCATCACTTCTCTAAATCATCATTCACTTCTCCTCCTCAAGTCATAATCGTCGAAACCCTTTCAACCTTCTGCTCAAACATCTTGATCCTAATCTTCTTCCTTTCTTCAACAAAAATTCATCATAATGGCTAATACTCCACCACCCGCTTCATCCTCCTCCACCACGCCTGACTACAGTATCACACTTGAAGATACTGGTTCCACTCCATCTTAATCAAATTCTTCCACCCCATCTCAATCCCATCCCACCACCCTTCAAAACAATCTTGTTCCGGATCCTTCACTCACCCCCGTTGTTCAACCAATCCCTAATCCAGAAACTAGGAGAAGATGTATCAAAATGCTCGCCAGAAAAACAATGGCTACTGGCTCTCTATCTAAGAAATTGAATGCTAAGCTTCAAGCCAGCCAGGCTCAAGAATCTGAGAACTCCAATAACTCCTTCAAGCCAGCAACTGAGGGGGAGGCAACTAGTTCATCTGATTCTGAACAGGTATCATCAACTCCTAAAACTGGGTCTGAGCCTGAACCCGTCATTTTTTATAATAGTTTTGTTCTGATTGGGCCTGTGGTGGATGTGAAAGTTCCTGATAGACGACAAAGAGGTGGTAAAAATATAATTGTGAAAGAAATGAGAGAGAGGGAGGAGGAAGTACTGTGAGGGGAACAGGGGTAGAAGGTACTCCATTGGCAATTTGTGGTACTGCCCCAGTGGTAGTTGAAGAAAGAGCCAAAGACTTAGGGGGAAGCAACTCAGGAGAGGCTGCTGAGGGGTTAGAAAACTTCAACATGCAACTGATGAACCTGGTTCATCCATTGAGGAAACCTTAGCCGACCTTATGAGAAAGTTAGGGGAGAGTAATCAACCCAAGAAGAAGAGGACACCCAAGGCTATGAAGGCTGACACTCCAGTGGTGAGTAAGAAAAGAAAAGCCACTCCCTATGCTGAAACCCCTCTTCCAAGAGGAAGAACTACAAGAAGTGCCATTAGGCAGAGTGAAGAGGAGTTCCAGAAAGCTTTGAAGGAGAGTAAGAGAAAGAGAGCTGAAAAGGGGAATGCAAAAGTGTTTGAGCCTGTAGAGGCTATTGAGGTTGAGGAGATGGACCTGGTCCATCGAGAAGAACAAATGGCAGATGCTGAGGTTCAGACACCCAAACCCAAGAAAGCCAAGACTTCTTCCAAGAAGTCTGCATTTGTGTCTGCTACCCCCTCAACTGTTGCTAAGAGGGCTAGGTATACACTGAAATCAAAGAAGGTTCAGACTGATGAAGAGGAAGATTGGAGTGGTGAAGAAGCAAAGGAGTCTGATGGAGAGAAAGACAATTTGACCAAATTTGGAAAGCGCACAATTCTGAAAGGGAGATTGTTGAAGGATCTGGAGGAGTCTGGTATGGTCTACCTATTGGATACTTTGGAGGTGTAGGGCTGGAAGGACATGGTCCTTCAGTTAGATGGCAGGTTGGCCAGGAGTGAGATCGTAGAGTTCATGGCCAATGCTGAGGTCAAGGATGGAAGAGTTTCCAATCAGGTCAAGGGGACCAAAATCACCTTTGATGCCATAGAGCTGAGTGAAATGCTTGGGATACATTCCGAAGGTTATGGTGATTATACGAGGCAGAAGTGGCCTAGCCTGGATGCTCTTCCTTATGCACTACAAATTACCAGGAGGTTCAGTGACAACGCTGAAGAGGTGAAACCAAGGGCAGTTTACAAAAGCGAGATGAAGCCCCCTCACAAGGTGGTCTTTGAATTCATCAACAAATGTGTATTGCCCAGGCAAGAGAGAAGGAACATAGCGAACTACATGGACTTAACTCTCATGAAGTGTCTGGATAGTGGTAAACAAATCAACTAGCCTTACTTTATAATTAAACTAATGGACATGGTGGTCAATGGTTCCAAGGCCCATGCCATCCCATATGGTTTCATCCTCACGACTGTGCTGGCTCACTTCAAGATGCCCCTCAAGAAGGCAGAAATGGCCACTGTCAAGGACTACTTTGCCAAAAACACGCTTCTGGCATGTGACTATATTGTAAATGTTCCTGACAATGAAC
Organism: Nicotiana undulata; assembly: GCA_005239495.1. NCBI lineage: Eukaryota > Viridiplantae > Streptophyta > Magnoliopsida > Solanales > Solanaceae > Nicotiana > Nicotiana undulata. The sequence continues at coordinate 51,761 of ML244288.1, forward strand.
CTGGTTCATCCAGAAAAATGCTAGTGAATAGAAAAGTCAGGGTCCTTGTGCAGGAAGGTGAGGCTAATGATACTGAAATTCTTAGGCTGAAGAATCGCCTTTCAGAGGTTGAAGCTGAGAGAGATGCTCTCAAGACTAAGCTTGCCAAAGAGAAGGAAAAGAATGAGGGGGTTCTTCAGAAAATGTTGTCTCTTCTCCAAGCAAAGAACCCAGCATCCACCCCTTCCCAACCTTAGTTGTCCAGTGTCCTGTCTTCAACACTCTATGACCCAGATTCGGGATTTTTTTTCTTCTTTTTCTCATGGTAGTAACTGTTTTATTTCTTTGTGGGGATGGTGGTTGAACTATGCTTCTATCAATGAATTTTGTTGTTTCTGCTCTTATTTTTGTCTCACTTTCTTTGATAGTTTTCATTTCTTGGTTCACTACTATTGATTAATCCATGTTTGCACTTGCAGTTTCCCCATTGGCCATGAGTAATTCTTATAAATCTGGTAATTCTAACATTTTGTAACTTTTCGATGATGCCAAAAGGGGGAAGATGTGCTATACTTTGAATATGTGATATTTATAACCTAATGAACCCGGTTCTTTATGATAAATGCGTAATACTCTAAAAAGTGTCAATGTTGGATTAAAGTGGTTACAGGCCTAAGCGCAGAGTTTGTCATCATCAAAAAGGGGGAATTTGTTGGATCAAGAAGCTGAATGGTTTTGAAGATTGACAAAGGAACTCAAAGTTGAACCAGGTCCATCACTGAAGACATAGACACATGCAGAGTTAAGGGCACGTGAGGTGCACAAGAAGGGGATAAATGAAATATTTAATCTAAATAAATATCTCCTGATTGAAAAAGGTTGCAAATTGATAAGGAGATGGACACCTTATTCAGTAAGAACAGAATCAAGATAAGGGAGGATTTAGGGAGTTGAGATCAACTAGAACTCTTCCACCAAGGAAGAGTAGCATCCGAATTCTAATGAATCTCTTTGTCTACGAATCATATATATTGTTAAGTGTTCTTATTGTACAGGTACGCTCAAACGCAGAAGCGAAACAAGAATTGAGAGCAAAATTACCAAAGCAATTTTGCAAGCAGTTCGTGTGAAAATTGAGTGTGTGACTCTGAAGCTACTTGAACCATCTAGAAGAACCAGTTCCATCTGTTGTCTTTTATTCTAGTTTATTTGTAGTAGGCAATTACAACTTGTACCTTTCAGCTTTATCCAGAAGCAATTGTAATAGGTACTGAGTGATCATATTATAGTTAACTTGAAGTTTGTCGCAAATAGCTAGAGGCTAATTTGCCACAAAGGGTTAGAGTTAATCCTTAGGTTTACAAAAGAATTTATTTTGTAAATGTTGTTTGGCTTATTGATTTAGTGAAGAGTTTGGGAAAATCCTACTGGGAAGTAGGTCGTGGTTTTTTTCACCTTTTGAGCCAAGTGTTTTGCACGTAAAATTGTTATGTTCTTTAAAATTATACATTTATTATTCCGCAAACTGTAGGAGTTGGAACACATAGAAGAACTTGGTCCTTCTATAACTACCGCACGCGAATATTGGACACCACACAAATTAGCCCCCCTCTTGTGTGGTATTGACGTTTAGAACATCATGGAGGTAATTGAGATTATCACTTTCCATTTATAGAATTTGCTTACAATAATAGCTGTCAGGCCAACATTAGTATGGCTCCTTATGAAGCATTCTATGGGCGAAGATGTACGTCTCCAATAGGTTGCTTTGAACCAGCAGAGGTGTCGTTGATTGATCCAGAGTTTGTTTGTGAGGCCTTAGAGAAAATCCAACTAATCACAGAAAGACTGAAAGCGGCTTAGAGTCGTCAAAAGTCCTATTTTGACAAGAGGCATCTTGACTTAGAGTTCATAATTTGTGACAAGGTGTTTTTGAAAGTTTCACCAATGAAAGGAAAGAAAGGGAAACTTAGTCCTAGGTTTATCGGACCTTATGAGATTGTAGAAAGAAGGGAAAAGTGACTTATGAACTAGTGTTGCCCGTTGAATTGTCCTCTGTTCATCCTGTATTTCATATGTCTATGCTTAAAAAGTACATTCATGATGAGTTGCATATAATACCTTACGATACCAAAGAAATTAAAGAAGGCTTGATTTATGAAGAGGAACCTATAGAAATTCTCGATAGGCAAGTAAGAAAGTTGAGAACAAAAGATATAGCATTTGTAAAAGTTTTGTGGGGTAATCATGATTCAAAAAAGGCTACGCGTCAGGTCGAGGAAGATATGAGGAAGAATTATCCTTATTTATTTGAGGAACAAGGTATGTGAACCTACGTTTGGCTTGACACTTATATTTCATTTATTAAATACAAGTTAGCATGTGTTTATATCCTTGCTAGATTATACTTAGTTGATTAAGTAACTTAGTTTCTGTCAGAGTATATCTGGTTATTAAATTATTTAGTACCATGCTACAATACATTTAATTCATTAAAGTGATTTACTTTTTGCTGAAGTATTGTGCTTTAGATTGTAATCGATAATTGCGGTACCTCCTTACCGGAGTATGAGTAATTAGTTTATGAGTTATGTATGGTGTCTATGAATGGTCTATTATGGTATATTTGGTTGTTGTTGGTATAGGGTGGTATTGGTAATAAGGATATATTTTTGGATAGTCCAATTTACAGAAGAGACTCTGCCGAAATGTTTGAAAATTTAGGGAGTTACCCAAATTTTTGCGTCCCTTGGAAAAGTGAGCAGTGCTAAAAAAACTTAAGAAGTTCAAAGACTTAAGGAATGATTGTTGGCTTAAGAATAAGGCCCTAGCAACATGCAAGGACGAATGTTTTCAAGGAGGGAATATTGTAACACTTCTCAAATCTATAAAAGTTTCAAAAAACGCTCAATATAGAATTTATTTATTTTTAAATTTTTCCTTGAGTGCATAAAAAATATACTTCTATTACAAATTTAAACCCTTATGATTGACTTTTGAGTTAATTCTCTATTTATAAATAATGTGAGATACAAGCAGGGGTGTCACGGCCCAAAATCCATAAGGTCGTGATGGCGCCGGACACCACTGTCAGGCAAGCCAATCATTAACTAATTTAAAATAAATTCATGTTTTAACATTTTCAAAGTCGTTACCTTTCACTTTAATACATAATAACTAGATGAAATCCAATTAAGTAAAAACAACAGTCTATTTTTCACTTTAATAAAATACATCCCAGAACCCGGTGTCGCAAGTACTTGAGCAATTTCTAAGACTTTTTACTAAATACTACAAAGCTTGTCCGAAATACAAGTTGGACAATGACTTTAGAATAAAATAAATACAATACATAGAGGAAGACTCTGACGGCTACGGATCGCCTCCGGATGATACAGCTCGCCTAAGTCTCCAAACCAGCCTCATCTCTATGAAAGTACATGTGCAACAAAATGCATAGCAAGTGTAGCATGAGTACGAAAACAACGTGTACTCAGTAAGTATCCCGCCTAGCCTCAGAGAGGCAGTGACGAGAGGTCGACTTGACTCTCACTAGGGTCCAACAATGTAATTTAACAACATATGACAACAACAAAAGGCATACGAGGGTAATAAAATCAGTAAACTTTAAAAGTAACTTCAAATTCAATAAACACTGGAAGTAAATAAATAATTTCTACTTCATTTTCTCCCCAAATATCTGTCAAGTCCTTATCCGTGAAATCATTTGACAATTTATATCCTTAAGACAATTTAACAATTCAAGTCACAAGTGGTATATCATATGTATATATATATGCGTAGGGAATGCCGAGGCTCGTTCGACCCGAACCAACAATAAAATTAAACTGTGCAATGCCGAGGGTCGAACGGCCCGAACCATAAGTGCATCTTTGCCATAAAATAATCATATCTATGCACTGCCTAGGGTCGAACGGCCCGAACCATAAGTGCATCTTTGCCATAAAATAATCATATCTATGCACTGCCTAGGGTCGAACGGCCCGAACCATAAGTGCATCTTTCAATCCCGCCGTGGCGTACGGCCCGCTCCCATGAGAGTGGGGGAAATAACACTTCGCTCGCGGAATGTAAATTGCGAAGTGGTCACATGGACATACAACATTTTCTTAAATTAATTTTAATGAACGATTCCTTTAAATTACCAAATTTCTGTGATCTCGGGGAAAACCAAAATTTCATATAGCATCAATTCATAAAGCATACAATTTATTTCTAGAAAGAACGCAAGGCATGATGTGGGTCCTAGACTACCTAGACATGGCATAACAGTAGCTACGCACGGACTCCCGTTACCTCGTGCGTACGTAGCCCCCGCAAACAATAACATATATTCATTTAGTTAACCTATGGGGACAATTCCCCCTCACAAAGTTAGAAAAGAGACTTACCTCGCTCTGAAATTCCATAACCGGCTCGCAGGCCCTTCCGACGACTTCAATGGATGCATAAAGCCCCAAAACTACCAAATAACGGGCAAAGCAATTAAAATTCACTCTAATACTCGTAACAAATTCAAATTATATAATTTCCCAACTTCGCTCAATGAATTGACCACAATGCCCTCGGGCCCACGTGCCCGGATTTTGAAATTTCTCGAAGATAAACTCTACCCATAGCTTTACTAGTTCAAATATACAATTTACTCAAATATTCATGCTCAATTCATGGCTAAAATCCAATTTACCAAATTGCTAGGTTTTCTTCAAAATTTTCCAATTTTCCCACAATTTTCATGTTCAAATTCATGTAATAACCTTGTATGTAACTTGGAAATAAGTAGAAACAACTTACCTTGTGATCCTTGACGAAATTCCCTCCTTGAAGCTCCTCAAAATCGCCCATACCAAATGAAAATGGGAGGAGAAATGACATGATTCTCGTTTAAAAAAATATTTTGACCAGGCCTCATTTCTGCACCTGCGGCCTCCTGCTCGCACGTGCGCTTCTGGAGGTGCGCCCAAACTCTCGCACCTGAGGCCTCCTCAGATCCAGCCCAAAGCTACCTGCGGCTCCCAAAGTCGCACCTGCAGCTGCGTACCTGTGGCCAAAGCCTCGCAGGTGCGATCACACTAGATGACAACAACTTCAGTTTTCATCAACTCCAAATATTGATCCGTTAACCACCCGGAATCCACCCGAGGCCCCTGGGACCCCGTCCAATCACACCAACCTGTCCCAAAACATAACACGTACTTGCTCTATGCCTCAAATTACATCAAACAACATCGAAACGACGAATCGCTCTCCAATCCAATCTTTAAGAACTTAGAATCTTCAAACCTCTACCTCCGATGCCAAAACCTATCAAATAACGTCCGATTGACCCCAAATTTTTGCACACAAGTCATATTTGACATTATGGACCTGCTCTAACTTCCGGAATCGCATTCCGACCCACTATCAAAATTTCCACTTCCGGTCAGATTCTTCAAAAACCTTCAAATTTCTATCTTTAGCCAAATTACTTCAAAATAACCTACGGGCATCCGAATTGACTTCCGGTCGCGCTCCCAACTCTAGAATCACCATACAAACCTATTCCTAGACTCGGAATCCCAAACGGACATCCATATCTCTGAAATGCACTTCAAGCCAAACTTAGGAAATTCCTTCAAAAATGCTGATTTCCACGATACACGCTGAAACGCTCCCGGGTTATCCGAAACCCGATTCGTACATACGCCCAAGTCTGAAATCATCATACAAACCCGCTGGAACCGTTAGATCCTGATTCGGAGGTCGTTTACTCCAAATCCCAGTCTTAGTCGATTCTTCCAACTTAAGGCTTCTGAAATAAAAAATTTCCTTTCGATTTAACTCCGAACTTCCCGAATTTCAACTCCGACCGTACGCACAATTCATAATACCCGAAATGAAGTTGTTCATGACTTCCAACCGTTGAACGACGCGCTATAGCTAAAAACGAACGATCAGGTCGTTACAAGGAGAATATTAATAATTTAAATATTACTAATTCTTAAAAGTGAGTATCATTAAATATTATTTAAGCCGGGGGGGGGGGGGGGGGGGG
>MDKH01023181.1:0-13362 GCA_005239495.1 Nicotiana undulata
ACCTGGGCAGGCCACTACCCAATTTGAAGGCAACTATGCGGTCCATTATGCGATCGCATTTCGGTTCTGCTGACCGTATAGTTGTCGCATTCTTGCCTTTGATTTATGCGAGGGAGGTTATGCGACGCACTATGCGATCGCATAACGTGTATGCGGACGGCATAATGGTTGCATACCTGCACAGTGTGTTTTTATTTTTAGCCCACCTGGAGGGCCATTATGCGGTCGTCTCTGCAGACCGCATGTCAGGAATGCGATCGCATTCTTGACCGCATTCCTGTGTCGGGCTCCTATTTTTTTCTAATTTTAGAACCCGACCCCCAGTTCATTAAAACACCCCTCCCCTTCATTTTTAACCATTTTCTGACTAAGAATAGAGAGAGAAAAGAAGAGAGTTCTTGAGAGAAAGAGGTTTCATCATCCTTTTGGTTTTCCTCAATCACTCAAGCCCGGAATTTTTGAGTTATTGTCTTCTTCACTTAAAGAGGTAAGTCTTCACCCCACCTCCCTTAAATTTCCAGATTTTTGGTTTATAAGTAGAACTCCCCTAAAGGAGTTCTTGAAGATAAAAGTGAGGAAACTTGCATGCATGTTCATTTATTGACATAATCTAGTAAAACGGAGTGGGTTAGGGTAAATATGCACAAAGAAGGGGTTAGAAATTTAAGGGGGTCATATAGCATTCGATAAAATGCCTAAGCGAGTTCGAATTGTGTTCATGATGCCCAATTCTAAGATGAATGTGTTGCCTTATGAATTAGATTGACGTTGCTTGATGGTCCGGTGATTTGTGATAGAAATTAAAAAGGGAGAAATTCGACACAAGGTATGTATGGCTAGCTTTAATCCTTGTAAAATCCTCCTTGCTGTGGTAAGCATACGGTATGTGCACTTATATGGAAATATGTGAATTGATTGTCTAGTTGATTCTACCCCACTGTGTTAGGTGAGATTTTGGATTGTGACTTGTCATTCCCACTTTATTATGTGCAAAGATTGTAATTGTTTAAAGTTATGGCAACACCTTGTGCATAAATTGTTGCATGATGAAAGTTTGGGGTGCTTTGAGCCCAAGTGAATGAAATAATAAATATTGAAGTTGTGATCTTTGAAAGGAAGGTCCTTGTGATGAAATTGTTGGCATTGTTGCTATGAAATATGAATTGTCAGGTGGGGTCGGGTTGTGCGCCGCAACACGAAGTAATAAGGTGTGGGTTGTGGTGATAAGGGTGGCCGAGGTAATAAGGGTGGCCGAGGTATTAAGGGTGGAAAAGTGATCGTTATCACTATTGATATGAAAATTATGAAACTCGTGAATATGGTGGTGTTTGAAAGGGGAAAAGGGAGAGATTGTAAAGTTGTTGATTTTGATTATCACTTTCCGTGTGTTTTGATTGTAGGTCCTATTGTTGCCTTGTTTCTTATCTGTAATATTGGTTGATTGTACTTGGGATAAAGTTTGTTCATACATACCAGTACAATTCAAATGTACTGACGTCCCTTTTGCCGGGGGCGCTACATTCTTGTGATGATTGTAGGTGGTTCTATAGCAGGTACTCCAGCCCACCGACAGTAGTGCCTCCTCTACGTCCCATCAGCTGCTTGGGTGAGCCCCTTTCCCCTCTCGGGGCCCTGTGTGGCTCATGCCATCTCTTCTTCCGGATTTTCATTTTGGTATTTGTGTAAGGTATAGCCGGAGCCTTGTTACCGGCAAGAATTATATAACTCCTTTGTACTCTTAGAGGCTCCGTAGACAGGAAATGTGGGTTATGTACATATGTATTTTGGGCAGTATAACTCTTAGACAACGTAAAGTAAAATTGTGTGTTATGTATATTTTGTAAGTATCGTACCACCTGTGGGTAATGACAGAAATCTATGATTTAATTCCAGGTTGTAAGAATGTGGTTAAATTATAATTGAATAATGTACATTGGGATCACGGGGTAATACGTGGGATGGGAAAAGGAAACCCAGGTCCGCTTAAATGGGGCTACCCGGTCGAGCACCGGTCGTGCCCCTCGGTTTTGGGGCATGACAACCTCGAGTTGGGATTTTTTCTTATTTTCTATCACAATTCACCGGACCTTCTAGCACCTTCAATCTAATTCACAATAGGGCACAATTGTATTTAGAATTAGGAATTATGAGCATGTCTTAAACTCAGTTGAACATTTTATCAAAAACTAGGTGTTCCTTTAGATCAAATAACCCCTTTTTTAGTGAAAGATTACTCTAACCTACCCCCCCTTACTAGATTAGGGTAATTTGATTACATGCATGCAAGGCCTTTAACCCCCATCTTCATGAACTAACCTACCTATGTTTCATTTTAACAAGAATCTGAAAATTAAGGTTAATGAAGTAGAAGCTTACCTCTTGGGGTGAAGAAAATGGTGGCCTACTCGATTAATTCCAGGCCTGAGTAGTGATGGAGGATCAAATTGGTGAAGATGGAACTCTCTCTCACTAGAACCCACTCTCACTTCTCTCTATTTTATCAGAAGGTCGTTAAAATAAGGGGGGATGGGTGTTATATTAGGCTGGGGTCGGGTTTTAAAATTAGAAAATTAGAAGCCCCGATGCAGGTTTGCAGTCTAGAATGCAATCGCATTCCGGTTATGCGGTCCGCAGACCTGCTGCATTATTGGCCTTCAGCTGGGCCAAAAAGAAAAGGAATCTTCCCAGGTATGCGGCAACTATGACGTCCGCATACCTGTTATGCGATCGCATAGTGTTCCACATAACTCCCTCCGCAAAAGCTCATGTGCAATTATGCGGCCCGCATACATGAAATGTGACCGCATTTTTGGGCCGCATAGCTGTCCTCAAAATGGACAGCAAATTGTCCAACTATGCGACCACTATGTGGTCCGCAGATGTGATATGTGATCGCATTGTGGACCGCAGATCCGCACAAACCTGAAAAATCCTATTCTCTAAGTCATGGGGTACTTTTTCTTCCAAAAAGATCCGATTTAAGAATTTCTATAGTTATATCAACAGGGGGGATCTATCATGGCATCGTTCTTAGTTAAGAAATTTACGGGTCTTTACATTCTCCCCCACTTAAAATCATTCGTCCTTGAATGAGGATCGGGGTATTGCTATGGGTTTGAAAACACTATATGCCAACCGCCAAAATTTCACTAACTCCGATCTTTCTTAAAAATTTCGCCAGAGTTTCCTTTGTAATTAGACCTATCCACCTGTCAGAAAGCCCCCGAAACACATTTCAACGAATCCCACATAATTCAGTTACTTCAACAAATTCCACATAATTCAGTTAACATAATAACACCCAAATGTAGCACAAAATAAGGATATAAAAGAGAACAAGGATTAGGGAAGTGGGGTGGCTCTACACAATATGACATGTGATGCAATTACTTAGAGATGACAACTTTCATAAACAACTACCTGACTTATTCAAACAAATGAGGGTATTTCTCTTTCATTTCATTCTCCGCTTCCCATGTGGCTTCCTAGACTTGTTGACTCCGCCATAACACTTTTACCAAAGCAATCTCCTTGTTTCTCAACTTACGAACTTGCTTATCAAGAATAGAAACCGGAACTTCTTCCTATGCCAATTCTTCACTAACTTCAACGGCCTCAACCGGCACGATGACAGACGGGTCCCCAATCACCTTCTTTAACATGGACACATGAAAAATCGGGTGCACCAATGACATCTCAGGGGGCACCTCCAGCCTATATTCCACCTGTCCTATCCTCTGAGTGACCCTATACGACCCGACAAACCTTGGGCTCAATTTTCCTTTCTTCCCAAACCGCATGACCCCCTTCATGGGAGATACCTTTAAGAATACCCAATCATCTACTTGGAACTCCAAATCCCTGCGACGAACGTCCGAATAGGATTTCTGACGGCTCTGGGAAGTTTTCAACCGCTCCTTTATGATTCTAACCTTCTCCATAGCTTGATGCACAAGATCAGGTCCTAACAGTTCAGCCTCTCCAACCTCGAACCACCAAACCGGAGACCTACACCTTCTACCGTACAAAGCCTCAAATGGGGCCATCTGAATATTGGCATGGAAACTATTGTTGTAAGAAAATTCTATGAGTGGCAAATGATCATCCCAGCTACCCTTAAAATCAAGCACACAAGCTCGCAACATGTCCTCAAGCGTCTGAATAGTTCGCTCTGCTTGCCTGTCAGTCTGCGGGTGGAAGGTTGTGCTGAGATTTACCTGCGTCCCCAAACCTTGCTAAAATTTCTTCCAAAGATTATCTGTGAATTGGGCCCCTCGATCCGAGATAATAGAAACTGGAGTGCCATGGAGCCTGACTATTTCTTTGATATACAACTAAGTGTAATGTTCTGCAGTGTCGGTGGACTTGACTGGCAAGAAATGTGCTGACTTCGTGAGCTGATCCACTATTACCCAAATTGAGTAAAACTTACGCGGGGTGCGGGGTAACCCTACCACAAAATCCATATTGATCATCTTCCATTTCCATATTGGGATTTCTGTAAGCTGCGCCAACCCACCGGGCCTCTAATGCTCAGCCTTCACTTGCTGATAATTCGGACACCTAGCCACAAAGTCCGCCACACCCCTCTTCATACCATTCCACCAATAAACCTCCTTGAGATCGTGATACATTTTAGTAGAACCTGGGTGTACAAAATATCTAGAATTGTGAGCCTCTGCCATTATCCTCTCCCGAAGATCCTCTACATCCGGAACACATAGTCTCCCATGACACTGCAAGACACTGTCACCATTGTCGAGTGATAAAGCGGTGGTCCTGTGACTTAGAATTACCTCTCTTAACCGCGCCAATGCTGGATCATTGAATTGATTTTCCTTGACTTCCGCCACAAGCGAAGATTCTGCTCCATTATGCACCATAACACTCCCTTCGTCTGAGGCCGAAAGACAAACCCCCAGATTGGCCAACTAGTAAACCTCTTGAGCCAAAGGCCTCTGACCTGCTTCTAAGTGAGCCAAACTACCCATGGATTTCCGACTAAGAGCGTCTGCCACCACATTCGCCTTCCCTAGATGGTACAAGATATTCATATCATAATGTTTGAGCAATTCCAACCATCTCCTCTGCCTCAAGTTTAATTCCTTCTGTTTGAATAGATACTGAAGACTCTTATGGTATGTGAACACATCCACATGGACCCCATAAAGATAATGCCGCCAGATTTTTAATGCAAAAACAACCGCTGCGAGCTCCAAATCATGCGTCGGATAATTCTTTTCGTGATTCTTGAGCTGCCTTGGAGCATACGCTATAACCTTACCACATTGCATCAACACACACCCCAGACCAACCCTTGAAGCATCACAGTACACTACAAACCCCTTTATACCCTCTGGCAAGGTCAACACTAGCGCCGAAGTCAATCTCGATTTCAATTCCTGGAAACTCCTTTCACAAGCATCGGACCACTGGAACTTGACCGCTTTCTGCGTCAGCTTAGTGAATGGGGAGGCGAGAGTAGAGAAACCTTCCATGAACCTCCGATAATATCCAGCTAAACCCAAGTAACTGCGAATCTTTGTCGGGGTCATTGGTCTAGGCCAATCCTTCACAGCTGCGATATTTTGGGGATCAACCCGAATCCCTTCCCTGAAGACAACATGACCCAAAAAGGTAACTGATTCTAGCCAAAACTCGCATTTTGAGAACTTTGCATACAACTGGTGCTGATGAAGAGTCTGCAAAACTGCCCTGAGGTGATTAGCATAATCTTCCTGACTTCGCGAATAAACAAGGATATCATCGATGAAAACTATCACGAAAGAGTCGAGAAACGGCTTGAATACCCGATTCATAAGGTCCATGAAAGTTGTTGGGCCGTTGGTTAGCCTAAAAGACATTACCAAGAATTCAAAGTGCCCATAGCGAGTTCTGAAGGCGGTCTTAGGAATATCCTGCTCCCTGATCTTTAGTTGGTGATACCCGGGCCGCAAATCAATCTTTGAGAAGAACCTAGCACCTTGCAATTGGTCGAACAAATCCTCTATCCGAGGCAATGGGTATTTGTTTTTTATTGTGACCTTGTTGAGCTGCCGATAATCAACACACATTCGCAGAGATCCATCTTTCTTTCTGACAAAAAGAACCGGTGCGCCCCAAGGAGACACACTTGGCCGAATGAGACCATTTTCTAGGTCTTTCAACTGCTCCTTTAACTCTCTCAATTCTGCTGGCGTCATCCTGTAGGGTGGAATAGATATTGGTTGTGTATCTGGAAATACATCAATCCCGAAATCGATCTCTCTATCTGGTGGAATCCCAGAAAGCTCATCCGGAAAAACATCAAGAAATTCATTCACAATAGGCACGGACTCGGGAGCAAGCACCTCTGAAGTGGTGTCCGCAACTCGGACCAAATGGTAGCTGCACCCCTTTCTGATCATTTTTTAGGCCTTAAGGTAGGAAATAAACTTACCCCTTGGCACAATATTATTCCCCTCCCACTCAATAGCTGGTTCATTAGGGAACTCAAGCCTCATAATTCTGGTTCGGCAGTCGAGTTTAGCAAAACATTAATAGAGCCAATCCATTCCCATTATTACATCAAAATCAACCATCTCTAGCTCAATAAGATTGGCCGTGGTATCCCGACCACACACCGTGACAACACAATTCCTATAGACTCGCACGGCCGTAATAGATTCACCCACCAGGGTCGACACTGAGAATGGCTCATGAAGTTGTTCTGGTTCTATCCCAAAACATGAAGCAATAAAAGGAGTGACATATGATAAAGAAGACCCGGGATCAATGAGAGCATACACATCGTGAGTTTGGACAGTCAAAATACCTGTGACGACATTTGGAGAAGCCTCTGCACTCTAACGACTACTCAAGGTATAGAACCGGCTGGGTCCTCCCCGGCCTCGTGCACCACCCCTAGCCGTACCACGCCCTGCTGGTGCTGGAGGGCCTCGGGCTGGTGGGCATGCTGAGGATGTGGCAGCTGAAGAACTGGATGGCTGGGCGATACCCCAACCTGCTCCCTGGCTGGATGCATGGCAGTCTCTCTGAATGTGACCTCTCTCCCCACACCCATAACATACTGGCCGGTCCAGATAACAGGACCCAGAATGAAACCTCTCACACTTGGGGCATAGGGCCCTCTAATGCTGCTGGAATCTCCCACCTGAATTACCCGGCTGATGGAACCCCCTGCTACCTGAGCTGGCCCCAAAACGACCTCCCTGATGATGATGATGATGATGACGCCCATGTGGCGTGGCTCTAGCCGAAGACTGAGCATAAGACTGGGATGGCCTTGATGACCCTCTCCCGAGGACTGGTCTCCCACCTCCAAATGAACCTCCAGGGTTGCCCGCTGACCAGGCCCTACTACTACCTTCTCGCTCCATAATTACCTTCAATTTCCGAGCCTCTGTATCCTGGGAGAATCCCACAATCTTCCCATAATTCATATCAGAATGCAGAGCAGCTGTAGCAGCTTAATTGACAACCAAGGGACCAAGGCCCTATACAAACCGGCGAACGCTTGCCTCCATAACCATGTGAATAGCATACTTGGACAGGCGCACAAACTCCATATGGTACTCCCACACACTCCTATTACCCTGTTTGAGGACCTGGAACCCTGTAGCACGTGTTGCCCTAGTCTCGGCAGGCAAGAAATGATCCATGAAAGCATCTGCAAACTCACCCCATCTCTCCGGAGGGCTCCCCTCCTCACGGGAATCCTCCCACATCTCGAACCAAGAGAATGTCTCTCCCTTCAAGCGATAGGAAGCCAACTCTACCCCCTCTATCTCAGTAGCACGCATGACTCAGAGGGTCTTGTACATTTCGTCGATAAAATCCTGAGGATCGGCCTAGGGGTCAGTACCTGTAAACTCTAGAGGGGCTAACTGAAGAACCCGGTTGACCTTGGAACCTGAAGAATCCCTTTGCTCACTAGAGGATGCGGGGGAAATATTTAATCTCTAGGCCTGAGAGGCCACCAACTTTGTCAACATCTGAATAGCTCCCCTGAGGTCCCCATCAGAAATACCGGGATCGAAAGGTAGGGCTGGGGAAGGGTCAGGAACATCAGCGGGAGGGATTGTATCTGTTGACCCATGTCACTGCATAAGTTTTGAAGATTGACAAAGGCTGACCAGTTGAACCAGGTCCATCAGGGCACACATCTTGGAACTGAATAGCTGGAACATGAACCATATATGCATAGGAGATATTCGTGACTGTGACTTATCAATGAACCAAGAGATTGTCTCCTAATGCGAAAAGGTTGCAAACTGATGAGAGAATAGAAGTTGAATTCAGCAAGGAGAAGTAACAAAGGAAGGAAGTTGAGTTTAATTCAAATTCTTTCTCCCAGGAAGAGTCGAACTAAAATTGATTAACAAACTCAACTACTGACTCTATAAATACTCGAAGTATTTCTGCTGGAATTTTTGGATGCACAAGTACTGAAGTGAATCAAGATCTGAAAGCGAAATTCCCAGTTATTTTGCAAGTAGATTCAGTGTGCGATACAAAGGCTACAGCTCAGCTAGAAGAACCAGTTTCATCATTGATGTATTGAGTCTAGTTTATTGTAGTAGGTGTTTCAATATTGTATCTTATCAGCTTTCTTAGAAGAAAATTGTAATAGGTACACATTGTTCAAGTTAGAGTTAACTTGAAGCTTGTAGAAATTAGCTAGTGGCTAGTTGATACAAAGGGATTAGAATTAGTCCTAGGATTACAAAAGAGTTTATTTTGTAAGTCCGTTTGGCTCAGAGTTTTTAGTGAAGAGTTTGAGCAAATCCTAGTGAGGAGTAGGTCATGGTTTTTTCACCTTTTGAGCCAGGTGTTTTCCACGTAAAAATCTCTGTGTTTTTACTTTACTGCTTTTATTATTCCGCACAAGTAGAAGTTGGAACACAAAGAAGAACCAGGTTCTTCTTGATAGACAGCACTCGAAAAATTGGGTACCACACTTTTAACCTATAATCTTGTGTGGTATTGTAGTCTAAAACATCAATTGGTATCAAAGCGGGTTATCCTTGAAGAGGCTAACACCTTAGGAAAAGATCAAGATGAGTGCACCACCTGGGAACTGGGAAAGACAATCAACTATTAGGCCTCCACTCTTCAATGGCCAGTATTACTCCTGGTGGAAGAACAGGATGAAGGATCACTTAATTGGAGAATACTATGAACTATGGGACATAGTCACTGACGGTCCTTTAAGCACCATGAAGAAGGCTGCTGAAAGAGTAGATGTGCCAAAGACTAGAGTTGACTGCACTACTGAGGATTTGAGAAAGTGGGAGAAAAATGCTAAGGCAAAGAAGTGGCTTGTGTGTGGACTCGGTCCAGATGAGTATAGCAGAATTTAAAGTTGTACCACTGCCAAAGAAATTTGGGACACTTTGCAAGTGGCTGATGAAGGAACACCTCAAGTGAAGAGGTCAAGAGGAACTCTACTATATTCTCAATATGAGGATTTCACCATGAAGGAAGAAGAGACCATCCAAGAGATGTATACAAGGTTCACTACACTGACCAATGAACTCAAGTCTCTTGGAAGGGTCATTCTTGAAGAAGACAAGGTTGAGAAAATTCTGACAAGGTTCTTGCCAGTCGCTTGGGAAAGCAAAATTACAGCCGTTCAGGAATCTAAGAACATTGCAACTCTTAAACTGGATGAGCTGATTGGAAATCTCACTGCCTATGAACTTAGAAGGCAAACTTTGAAGATGGATGGTCCCAAGAAAGATAGGAGTTTGGAATTCAGAATCACTGAAGAAGCTGATCTGGAGGAGTATGAAATGACCATGATCACAAAGGACTTCAAGAAGTACCTAATGAGAGCAAAGGTTCCTTCAATAAGTGGAAGTTACAACAAACCAAGGGTTCCTGAAAAACAAACCAATGAGGGGTGTTACAAGTGTGGCAAGACTGATCACCACATCAAAAACTGCCCTCAATGGGAAATTGAATGGAAGAAGGAACAGGTTCAACCCAAGAAAAATAGAACATCAACAAAGGCAATGGTTGCTGCTTTGGGTGAAAGTTCAGATGAGGAGTCAGATGATGAAGATGGAGATGACCAAGCACTTATGGCAATTGGATAATATGATAAGGAATCTAAGATTCAAGTGAAAGGTAGTAGCCAAATATGGTACATGGATAGTGGCTGCTCAAAACACATGACTGGCAACAAGGACTAGTTCCTTTCACTTGAGGACCTCAAAGGAGGAAATGTCTCCTTTGGAAATGGAAAGAAATGTGAAATCACTAGGTTGGTAATGAACAAGATGATGAAGAAATTGGGCTGGTCAGAAACTCAGTCCAAACTAAAGCAACACTGGAGGACGGAACAGGTTCATCCACCCAGGGCAACGTGACAGGGGGAACTGACTAGAGAGGAACCGATCCTCAAACCTCAAGGAAACCTGTCCATGAACCTATTCCTCATTAACAAAACCAAGAAGGAACATCCAAATAAATTGACACTCCTATGCAACATCCACGAAATTAGATATGGATGAACCAGGTTTATCAGTTGATCAGAAGATGTATAGGGGAATGATTAGCTCTTTTTTATATCTCACTACTTGCAGACCTCACATTGTTTTCAGTGTAGGTCTTTGTGCTGGATTCCAGGAAAATCCAAAAGAGTCATACTTGACACCTGTCAAGAGGATCTTGAGATACCTAAAAGGCACCACTAACCTATGTCTATGGTATCCGTAAGGTAGTAATTTCAACTTAGTGGGATATGATAATGCTGATTATGCAGCTTTTATTGTGGATACAAAAAGAGCACCTCAGGTATGACACACTTTATTGGCTTATGTCTTGTGTCTTGGGCCACCAAAAAGGTAAAATTCTGAAGGCTTATCTACTGCTGAAATTGAGTGTATTGTTGCTGCCTCATGTTGTGATAAATGTTGTGGATGAAATAGGAATTAATGGATTGTGGGATGCATTCCTATTTTATGTGATAACACTAGTGCCATTAGTATGACGAAGAACCCGGTTCATCATAAGAGAACTAAGCACATAGATGTTAGACACCACTTCCTTAGGGACAACTATGAAAAGGGAATGATCTCAATTGAATTTTGTGCTACTGATAAGAAAATTGCAGATATCTTCACCAAAGCACTGAGTAGGGAGCATTTTGAGAGAAACATGCTTGAATTAGGGATGATTAAGATCACCTAATTGGAAAAACAAAAATGAGAAAAAATATTTGAAAAAAAATATTATTCTTGTTGGCTAGAAAATTCTAGTTGGGTACTTAATCAGATTAATAATTGCTCAGCATCATGTCACTGCATAAGTTTTGAAGATTGACAAAAGCTGACTAGTTGAACCAGGTCCATCAGGGCACACATCTTGGAACTGAATAGCTGGCACATGAACCATATATGCATAGGCGATATTCGTGACTGTGACTTATCAATGAACAAAGAGATTGTCTCCTAATGCGAAAAGGTTGCAAACTGATGAGAGAATAGAAGTTGAATTCAGCAAAGAGAAGTAACAAAGGAAGGAAGTTGCGTTTACTTCGAATTCTTTCTCCCAGGAAGAGTCGAACTAGAATTGATTAACAAACTCAACTACTGACTCTACAAATACTCGAAGTATTTCTTCTGGAATTTTTGGATGCACAAGTACTGAAATGAATCAAGATCTGAAAGCAAAATTACCAGTTATTTTGCAAGCAGATTCAGTGTGTGACAAACCAGTCGGTTGTTTTGCGTATTACGACCCCGTTCCCTTAAATGAAACCTTCCATAGCGGCTACTCGTTCTTTATGACTTGCGAGAGCGGGTGGTTTGGGATTTGGAAATGATTTGAGTGGTTTAGGAACACTTGGTTCCTTAAGGTTGGCCTGTTTGGCCAAGTTTGACTTTGGTCAACATTTTGAGCAAACGACCTCGGAATCGAGTTTTGACAGCTCCAGTAACTCCGTATGATGATTTCGGACTTGGGCGTATGTTCGGCTCGGGTTTCTGACGACCCGGGAGCATTTCGGCGCCCAAAATGGAAATCAGGATTTCCTTAAGTTTGGAATTTGGCTTGAAACGGGACTTTATGCCATCGAGGTCCGAACGGAATTTCGGGACCGGAAATAGTTCCGTATAGTCATTTATTACTTGTCTGCAAAATTTGAGGTCATTCCGAGTAGTATAGACCCGTTCGGCACAATGAAATGAATTCTAGAAATTTCAAAGTTATTAAGTTATGATTTTAGGAATTTTGGAGGGTGATTTTGAGTTTTAACGATGTTATGAGTGTTCCGTAGGCTCGAGAAAGTCTGTATAATGATTTGGGACCTGTTGATATGTTTTGACGGGGGCTCGGGTGGGCCTAGGTGCCTCCCGGACCCCGCACGAGACCAAAAACCAGCAAAAAACCATTGTTGGTGCAGCTACTTCTGGTGTGACTACACATGCGGTCTATCAGTCGCAGGTGCGAGTCCGCACCTGCGGTCCAGCCTTCGCAGGTGCGACCCCCATCGTTGGCGCGACCCTTCTTCCGCAGGAGCGGGACCGCTGGTGCAGACTCCTTCTCCGCAGGTGCGATGCCCAGGGTCCCAGGCTGTTTTTCGTAGGGGCGATGATGTTCTCGCAGGTGCGAGACCGCACCTGCGGTCCCAAGGTCGCAGGTGCAGAAATCACTGTTGCCAGCCCCTTTAAATGTCCAAAAATACGGGTTTTCTTCATTTTTATCCACCATCAACCTCCATTAGAGAGCATCAAAGTTTGAGAAACACCTCCCACGACCACCCACTGTAGAGGTAAGTAATTCTCTTCTATTTTTTATGCATAGTATTCAATGGGTTTAATTCCTAAAGAATCAAAAATCATAAAATTTGGATAAAAATTCTAGGGCTTTGAATAAATTGGTGAATTATTCATTTGAGGCTATGAATCCTTGTATAAATCACATAACTTCGATCCTTAGACTTAGGGTAGGTGATTCCTTCAAGAATTTTTTAAATCCAAACGTGTGGGCCCGGGGTCGAATTTCTGGAAAAGGTCAAGAATGCTTAATTTTAGGATTTCTTGTTAATTCTTCTTCTTGGAACCTAAATTAATTCAATTATACCATGTTTGGTTATTTGCGAGTCGTCGAGGGTGAATTTCGAAGATTCGGGCGCATCCTTGATCCAAGGGGTGATATCGTCACGAGGTGAGTCTCCTTTCCAAACTTGTAAGGGGGAAATGTCCCCGTAGGTTCCTTGTTTGCTATGTGTACATGTTGAGGGGGCCGCGTACGTACTAAGTAACGAGAGTCTGTACGTGGCGACTATATTTTTATGTTGGGTAGCCGTAGGACCCACGAGCATGCCATTTCGTGCCTTATTTGAACCATTGTATG